>CM065592.1:15668869-15922299 GCA_033119425.1 Bufotes viridis | reverse complement strand
TCGATTGCCTTCTCCGCATCAGTCCCAAGGAGCAGCATGGGTAAGTTACTAGTTTGTGCATGATGAATCAGGTGAACCACTCTCCAAATATTATGCTTACCTTCCCTTCCTGGTACAAAACCTGTCTGTTCAGGGTTAATCAACTTATCAAGAAGAGGGAAATTATGTGTGCAAGCAGCTTCGCCCACCATTTTAGATCACAATTCAGTAAGGAGATGGGTCTGTAACTCCCACATTCTTCAGGGTCCTTCCCTTCTTTGTGTAAGACCGTAATATGGGCACGTAAGGCGTGAGGGGGTAATGATGAACCTCTCAATAGCGAGTTACAAAGGTTAGTGAAATAGGGGATCAGCGGGTTTTAAATTTCTTATAGTAAAGTATCGGAAGCCCGTCAGGGCCAGGGCTCTTACCCACTGGGATGGAGTTTAAAACCTTTTCAACTTCAGTGGTAGTGAAAGGTTCCAACAGTTGTTGACAATCAAGGTCAGATAGAGTAGGTGATTTAATAGAAGCTAGAAAGTCCTTAAGAAGGGAGCTATATTCTTTGTCAGGGAGGTCGGGGGCATCTGGGGAAGATCGCAAATCATAGAGGTGTGCGTAAATGGACTGGAAGGCCTTAGCAATAAGTGGAGTGGAGGTAGCTCTGATAGAGGGGCCCGTCTTAATTGAGGAAATAAAAGGTTTTTCACGTCTCTTCTTGATGAGGCGTGACATCATCTTATTTCCTTTATCCCCATGTTCGTACAATCTGCTCTGTAAGCGCAAGAGGGACCTAGTTTCCTTAATATTAAGAAGGTCCTTCACTTGACGCCTAAGTGTGACCAGTGCCTCTTTATGCACATCAGATTGTGTGGATTTGTGCAACTTTTCTTGCGTGTGGATCTGGGCGAGTAATGACATTAGTTCCTTTTTAGCTTTGGATTTTACATAAGATCCCAGAGATATTAACTCTCCCTAATGTAGGCCTTGTGAGCCTCCCACAGTACGGGGGTATCTACCTCCGGCGTGGAATTATTTTAAAAATAGTCTCTAAACTTTCCCTCTAGGGACTTCAGGTAATGCTCTGATTCTAAAAGTGTAGTGTTCAATCTCCATGACCATGTTTTATGCGGGAGGCATTGGAAAGTGAGCGACATCACGACTGGAGCATGGTCAGAGATCACTAAATTTCCAATGTCAGCCTGTTTTACCGCTGATATATGTGAGTCAGAAAGGAATAAGTAATCAATACGACTGTACGTGTTATGAACATGTGAGAAGAAGGTATAGTCATTAACAGTAGTCATTAAGTGGGGAAAATTGGCTCTACCTCACAGGGGTTTTTTGCCTTCCTCTGGATCAACTTGCAGGAAACAGGTCGAACTGGATGGACAAATGTCTTTTTTCGGCCTTATATACTATGTTACTATGTTACTATGTTACTAGTGTTCTCCATACATCAATGAGGTGTAAATCTGCTAATGACATCATCAACCGAGCAAACTGTTTTCTAGAGATTTTGGAGGAACCTTGGTATGAGGCATCCAGGGAGAGGTTTAGATCGCCTCCCACTATCAACACGCCAACCGTATGTCCCTTTATAGTCTTGAGCGTCCTGAGCAACCATGGGATCTGTTGTGAATTGGGAGCGTATAAATTAGCAACAGTGATTTCCAAATTAAGGATTGAGCCCTGCAAGATAAGTAAACTTCCTTCAGGGTCAGTATATGATTTGGTAAGACGGAAGGGGGTTGACGTGCTGATAGCAATAGAGACCCCCCTAGAAGCTGAGGAGTGTGTGGCATGGAACCATTGAGAATATTTGGACGTGGGAAGTGCTGGTATATGTCCATGACGGAAGTGAGTCTCCTGCCATAAGACAATATGAGCCCCCTCACTAAGCAAAAGCCTTTGTACCTGCCTCCTTTTTTGTGGAACATTAAGTCCATTCACATTTTGAGACCAGACCTTTAAGTTGGCCATAATCGTCTATATGTGGAGAGGGGTGCTGTAACCTGTAGTAACGGGTAGGAATTAACTTTATACAGAAGAACATAATATACTGTTGGGGAGAACTTAGAAGAGGAGGATACTTCCATTAAGTGGTAAACACAAAAGCTAGGGGACCTGCCCCCCACTCCCCCATCAAGGGTGGTATCGTGGAGAGCAAGACCCCCAGGGATATAAAGTCCCCGCAGGGGGAGGGGAGCAGCCATCATGTGTAATACAGACTGCTGCTGGGACTTAAAAGGTTAAATAACGGGTAATGCAACCATTATGCTGGTAAAGAACCGGAGAAAAAGCAAGCAATATATTCGGAAAATAGCCTGTAAGTAGGGAAACAAGTTAGAGGTAAAAAATCGGTATCCCCACACACAAATCTAATAGTGAGAGGAGACCCAAAAGCTTGGTATATAGTGTTGAGTAGAACAGATTAGAGGAAACGACATATCAAATAACATGTCCAAGCACGAAGTGCTGGGAAAACAATCAAAACTGAGGGCAAAAGATTAGAATCGCCAGCTCCCAAACAGTTAATTAAAGTGTACGACCTGACTAGGTATCCATAATGGGCTACAGAATAAAATCTGAGCTGTTGAACACAAGGCAGGAGCGCCATCTAGTGGCCCATAGTGGTAAGACAGTGTAAGCAGAGTAGAAAAGGGTTAAATAGAGCCCGATAGTAATGATGTTAGAGTCTCTCTCATGTGATTCTCCTCTGTTTAGGAGACTTGGGTTTCTTGATTACTTGCCACGCTTGGACCGTTGGGAGGTCAGGGATCTGGAGTGCCTCAGGTATTGGCAACCATGGTTGTATCTCCACGGGTGCGATCTTCAACTTGTCCCAGGCCGCCGACAAATCTTGGGGAGTCCTGATTATGATCTGTTACCCGGCTTTGGAAGTAGCTAGTCCAAATGGGAAAAGCCAACGCGTCGGTGAGCGGTTTTAAAGCTCTGCGTTTTGCCAAGGTACTAGGCGCGAGGTCCTGGAAAAGCTGTATTTTAGCGCCATTATATACAACGTCCTTCGCCTCCCTCGCAGCGTGCAATATAGCGGTAGTGTCCAGGAAATTTAGTAGCCCGCATATGATGTCCCTAGGGGGACCATCTTCTGGAGCCTTCGGTCTAAGGGCTCTGTGGGCCCTTTCTACAGTGATCTGCGCGGCTCCGTCTTCTCCCACCAGGGAAGCAAAGATGGTGTGTACCGTGTCTAGGATAACCTCCGTGGTGACGTCCTCCGGCACTCCTCTAATCCGGACATTCTTGGTATCCTCTAATCCGGACATTCTTGGTATCTCCGGCTCCTGTTTTCCTGGTCTTCCAGGTGGAGCAGGGCGGAGGTGAGGTAGGAATTTTGGTCCTGCAGGGCTTTACATACAGCCGCACTGTGATTAATGATGGCGGCCTGAGTTTCCTCTAAGGCAAGCACCCGCCCCCCTATTTGCTTTACCTCTGTCTTGATGTCAGAGATGTCCTTGTGGAGGGGTTGCAGGGCTTTGTAGAGGGTCTTCTTAAAGAAGGCTCTTGATAGTGGCAGATCCGGGGCTTCAGTGGTCTCTGACATGGCGCAGGAGCTCTCTCTGTCAGAGTCTTCTGGCAGCGCGGCAGCTCTGGCTCCATCCTGCGCCATCTTGGGTCTGCATGCCGGGGATAATCCTCTTTTCTTCAGGAAGCGATCCATCTCAGGTTGTGTGTGGCTCGATCCTTGTGAGCCTGGAGGATTCCCACTTCTGTCTTTTTGTTTTTTCACCATATTAAGGGGGTTAAATGCCAGTTATAGCGATGTAGGCAGCTAAGTTTGTGAGGAGCTCTGGGATCAGACGTCCATCTCCGCTCTCGGCAAGCTCCGCCTACCTGCCTGCTCTAACTGTAAAGAATCCTCTTAGACATTAATAACTTCAGTTTTAATAGTTCATATTACAAAGATTCAAGAAGAGGAAATCGCTCCACCGGACTGGGAGGTAGGTGAGTGGATAGAATCATTGATCCCTACTCTCAGTCTGCTCTCACTGTAAAAAATCCTCTATTTATGAATTTTTTAGGATCATGAAATGACAAGGATTTCAGAACAGGGAATAGTTATTCCAGACTGTGAGATGGGCGGGGGGATGCAATCGCTGATCCGTACTCTCAGTCTGATCTACACCCTTCTCCTGTACGCATTTGGGGCCTTGGTGATCAGGCAATTCGTTGTCATTTTTTCATCGTCGTGTTCCAAGAGCTATAACTTTTTATTTTAAAAACTACAATGACAAGTTGTAGTTTTTAATGGCACAATTTTGGGATACACATGACTTACTGATTAACTTTTATTAACTGTTTCTGGGGGGATGGGAAAAACAGCAATAATGCCATTGACTGTTTACATTATAAATTTGGATCAGTAAGATTACAGCTATACCAAATGCATATAGTTTATTTAAAGTTCATTTTAAGATAATGTATTTGCATTGCTGCATCCCAAGAACCATAACTTTTTTATTTTTCATTCTACTGAGCTATGTGAGGGCTTGATTTTTGTGGGACAACTTTTATTTTTCATTTGGTACCATTTTGGGGTACATAACACTGTTTCATTTCCTTTTAGTCTTTGGCTACATTCACACGTCTTCGAAACACGGTCCGTGTGATATCGGATTGGCACCTTGCTTAGCGCAGGAGCGCACTGTGTCATTGGTTGCTATGACGCCATGCTCTTCCTGCTGCCGCCACAGTAAAGTAATGTATTCGTATAGATCATATGAGTGTATTATTGTGCATCAGCGGCAGCAGGAAGCGCATGGCGTAATAGCAACCAATGACGCAGTGCGCTCCTGCACTAAGCAGGGTGCCAGTCCGGTATCACTCGGACGTGTGAGTGCAGCCTCTTTTGTGTTGAATAGGCAACAGCAAATCGGGCATTGTTTTTTTTTTTATTATGGTGTTCACCTTGTGGGATCAATTATGTGATAATTGTATAGTGAGAGTCATTACCAAATACATGGAAGTGTTAATATTTTTGTAATATTTTCCATGGAATATCAATGGAAAAGGTGTCTTTTTGGAGATTTTTTTTTTAAATAAAAATATATTTAACTTTTTTTTACAACTCATTAGTCCCACAAGGGACCTTTGACATGCAATCCCTTGATCGCTCACATAGTACACTGTACTACTTATTTAGTGCCGTGTACTATATACTGTCAGTGCTACACTGCCAGGCACAGCCTAAAAGCTTGAACTGCAGGCAGACCCGGGGGCTTTCTTTAGGCCCCAAGCCATAGTGTACAGACATTCGCACCCCACAATCTATGACCATGGCATCAAAGGGAGTTAATCGTCCTGAATCGGCACTTCGGCAGGGACGGGAGCACAGCTGTCATATGAGACCTCTGCTGAGCTTATTCTAGGTGCCGTAAAAAGACGACGGCCTGGAATAAAGCCCAGTATTGACTGCTGTAGAAACACATATCAGTGGTCATTAAGGGGATAATCTACTCTAATTGTAAAGAATCTTCCGAATATGTGAAATTCTATACTTAGTATTTGAGAAGAAGGAATCACTCACCGGACTGGATGATCTGCCAATGGAACCATTGATCCCTACTCTCAAACCGCTCTGCTACCTTATCACTAATACACTTATAAAGCTTCTCTTATCCACCGTCACATTACTGCTCACCTTTGCGATTCTTCCAGGCTCCAAGCAATCTTGAAGCTTTGTATTTTCATTTTCTGTAGCTACTAGAGGCCTAGAACAAAAATGGAGTTATTATCTATGCATAGTCGATGGAACAGCTGTAGGTCCAGGTAACCCAACCCTCAGGAGGAAGTCCTAATTTTCTTTATTCTTCGTGCCAAGACTTGTGGGAATAGTTCACACCATTAACAGTAGGGCCTCCATCGGGATTTCACCCCTCCTTCTGTGAGCAGTTTTGAAGGAAAGAAAAGAAGATGTACCTGGATGTTTTTTTAACTCCGTTTTAAATCTAGTTGCTGCCATTTTGGACTCAGCAGCTTGTACATGAGAAATGAGAAGACCAAGGAGATGAAAACCACCACTATTTTCTCTTCAGGGTTCGAGATGGCCGGCCACCGAATCCCTCAGGCAGCCCGCCACGAATATACATTGCCGAAAGCTTAAGGATAAGGACTGTGTCCTGTAAAGTTATGGTGGGTGGTTAATATATTGCTTCCTGATTGTACTGCCGTGCTGCCACTCCGTCCCCATTTACTATAATGGGGTGGGAGGTGGAGCTACACCGCAGCACGTCTGTGCACGGCCGCAAGTGTAAAAGTACCCTAACAACAGTGTTACGGACAATGGTTGTGGAACCACTGTGCCAACTAACCGGTTTGACATTGGGCTAGACCTGAGAGAAATCTCTTCTCCCCCTTACATCAGCATCATAGAATTACAGGTTTTGTCTCACTTTAGCAAATAGCATTTATTGTGTAGACAAAGTTACTATTAGGCACTTATTAATGCATTTTTTAAAATAGTCCTCGAAGATGTGAGTCCTTGACTATGTCCCCACACTCAGGGTAGATAAAATAGACACAGAGTTATTCATATGGATCTCAAGAAACCCAGAGTATGCGCTACATTGACGATGTTTTTTTTATAGATCTGTGACTAACCTGTTCATGCCAGGCAGGTTCCCCCAAAAGTATCTGGCTCGATGAGCAGCCGATACCGCACTTGCATCAATCTTGATTGGATTCGTCTGAAAGAAGAAAACCCTATCTAATGAGGGTGTTATACAGATTTTCCAACTATTATGTCTGGTAGGTTCCGAATGTAGAAGTTATATTAAAGTGCAAGGCTCAGACATGGGTGAATATTTCTATTTATATAGAAAAACATTTGTTAAAGGGGTTGTCTGGGCTACAAATATTGATGACCTATCCTGATTGGTCATCATTGTGAGACTGGTGAGGGTCTGACACTGGTACCCCCACCGATTAGCCGTTTCGTGGCAGCTGTGGTGTATGGAATGGAAGCAGAAGACTCGTACACAGTGTAATTTTCAGCGCCTGCCTGCCTAAGCAACCGTTCACTTAAATAGGAAGTACAATAAAATAAGTAAAGGTGTAACTGGGATGTGACTGCAGTGGACATGATGTGTACGACAATATATATGGTAAATTTATGTTAAAGTGGACCTCTGCTTTTAGTTTACCTTTAACCCAGTCTTACCTGTCTGCTGCTTACCTCCAGGTGGAGAGAAATTGTTTTTTGGAATGTTTTTTCCATCGCGACCACGTTCTCAAATAACCAGAAGACTGGCCGATTCTCTCCTGTCTTAGGCAACACTTTATTGAGCAATCGTGGAAAGTCAAAAAACAGTTGTCCACTGCCCCCTGGTGGAGATAACCGTTTAGATATTTAGGTCCCTTCTCCTGTATATAACCTTTTATGGGATGAGAAATGTATTCTGATGGTTTACGTACCATAAAGGCCTTTCCGGTGCGGGTTAACAAGAGATAAGTCATTACAAGGACTGCCGCCAATTATCAGATCAAATTGTCCCCATTCTTCAATCTGCAGAAAGATTCACTGCAACATTAATGACATATTCTATAAGATTAGAGAGAGAGAAAGAGGGATCGGGGGAGGTATGAAGAATGAGCCACCATAAAGAACTGGCAGTTCTAATTAGAATGATCTGGTGGCCATTCTTATTATTGTAATCTGTCTATATGATCCAGTCATCCTGGCTCTGCTATGTGGCGTAGAGATATGGGGAGCCAAGTATGGACATGGAGGATTCCCTCAGGATTAACCCTGTCTGAGGAAGATGATGGCTGGATCCCTCAGGTCATTCTCACACCATAGTTACTTACATTACAGCGGGACAAACAATACCGACACAATATCATATCTATAGTAGATTGTAGATTAATGTTTGGTGACTAATAACAGCTCAAAGGAGAATGTGTATGACAAAGAACCTACAGCACTGCCAGGCAGTATATGAGATTAGAAGAATGTTATATTCATGTACACAGGGCAGTATTACTGTATATATTTTCTTGTACATAGGGGGCAGTATTATAGTATCCCATCATATCTTACACCATCATGGAGGGGATGTGAGTCACAATATGGTACAGTGCATTGAAAAAGTAAGATTACATGAGAAGGGTGGAGATCTACAGAGGAAACTTTTAAATTGCGAGGCTTTTTGGATGTTCAAGCTTAAATCATGCATCCCCCATGGATTAAATAGAAAACAGGATTTAATTTTAGTATAAGAATGCGGAACCGCTCACTTTTACTTTCTCACAGTAGGTGCTCAAATCCTCTTTGATTCACCCTTCAAAGTATGAATTGTTACAATATTTCACTCTGGGATTGGCACTCATATATGGAAAAGTCTCTAATGTAGTAAAATTCAATATATTTATTAAAAATAGATGTAGATTCAATTAAGTACGCATTAAATCACAATACAATCGTGTTAGTGCAAGATTGTGGTGCCCATGTGCCAAACAATAGCTTAAGTCCGGCACCATACACACCACCGCCCGCACCGTTTCTATCACTACACTAAACACTACACTAAAAACATTACAACCTTACATGGAATCATAAAATAGACAATAATACTCAATTACAACCGTATCGGTTCACTCGTGCGTTAGTATTTGGATGGTTCCGTATTACTACGTAGTTTCTTTAAGGAGGTATCCGCAGTATGGTCACAAAACAAGGTGTTCCGTTTGGATGTCCGGAGCGCTCCTTAAATCATATATAGCGTAGCTAGCATATAAGTATTATGTCCAATGTTGCTGATTTCAGGCTGCACCTAGAGCATTTAGTACTTTCCCTTTGTTCCAACAGGTTATTTAAAAGTCCCGTATCTGTTGGCACCTTGGCATATTAGATTCCACAATACTGTGGGCTTACCTTCCCTCTCGGTATGGACGGGGAAGATTGTCTTCAGACGTCGTGCTGGCCGGCGTCTTTCTTTAGACTCCCACTGCTGCTTTTTCGTCCGTGCCTCAACTCTATGTAACTTGGATCAAGTATATACCTGGGAGAGGTTACGTGTTCTTGGTTCCAGCTTTTTGTTTGGCAGTATACTTAGCTTAATTTTTACCGTGCACGGCTTCTAGTATTGGGGTACCAATTTGCTTTTAACGCCAAACGCGTTTCGGGACCCTCTCCCTTCATCAGTGGCATACCCCAATATTGTTCGTATCTGCCTTTTATGCTGGATAGAGGTTCTTTCAGCAGCTGATTCCAATCATGTTCTCTTCTTTTTTTTCAAATTTAAAGGGGACATCCTTATATGTTGCCCTCTCTGTTGGTTCTTCAATATGCATGCGTTTCTTTTGCGGTTTTAGTGCGTTTTTCGGGACATTTGATGCGTTTTTTCTTCCATTATTTGCATTTTTATCTCAGCATTCATCCCAATGAAGGGTTTTCGTTAGGGAGTTTTTTTAGTCAATTTTTTATGCAATTTCATTTTGTTTTTTCTCTTTTAAGAAGCATCCTCCATTTTCTGTATTTGTCTACTTAAATATTGTTTGTATCTTTTTATTATTCATATACTCCCTAAAAAGTTCTGATAATTACCTTTTTTCAAATATTACATGTCTCCTCTCTGACAGTCAATTGTTACAGTGGCAATGATAAAATAAGGTAAAATGATAATGGATAATAAAAAATAAATAAAAAAATGAATATGGATAATAAAAGATGGATAATAAAAGCCGAGTCCGTGTTAAACATTTATGTATATAGATTTCTCAGTTTTCAAGTTTTTTGTTCCTTCGTTTTTCATTACATAATGGAGTCATAGATGTATATTAGAAATGTCGCTCCATCAATAAAACGGACCTATAAAAAAACATCTAGTCCGAAATGGCTTCAACCACATGGATTCTTTAGATGTGGTAAGTGCATAGGATGTCGGAATACTAATTTTCCCAAAAAAACTGAAATAGTCCATTCTACACAGAACACCTTCTCAATGAGGATAAAACAATGTCTGACATGCCACTCTGCCGGTGTCATCTACCTGATCCAGTGCCCATGTACAAAACAATATATAGGTCGTACAAAAAGACCACTTAAAGTAAGAATATCAGAACATATCAATAATATTATTAAGGGATATGAGAAACATACATTATCCAAACACTTTAAAGAAATTTATGATAAAAACCCAAAGGGATTGACATTCACGGCACTGGATCAGGTGGATAGACACTGGCGAGGAGGAAACTACCTGGAAAGAATGTCTAGGACGGAGTCAAGAAAAATATACGAATTCGGAAGTCTCGTACCTAGGGGCCTGAACGCGGAGTTGGAAGTATTTGGCTTCTTATAAGAAAATCAGGGGTCTTTTGGAAGATGCTGCAGGTTACGGAATGTCTGTGTGGAGATCGATGGTGGGTCGTATGTCAGGCTGTGTATCAGCACTACGACCCCCCCTCGGCTCCTACACCGACATTTCTAATATACATCTATGACTTCATTATGTAATGAAAAACGAAGGAACAAAAAACTTGAAAACTGAGAAATCTATATACATAAATGTTTAACACGGACTCGGCTTTTATTATCCATCTTTTATTATCCATATTCATTTTTTTATTTATTTTTTATTATCCATTATCATTTTACCTTATTTTATCATTGCCACTGTAACAATTGACTGTCAGAGAGGAGACATGTAATATTTGAAAAAAGGTAATTATCAGAACTTTTTAGGGAGTATATGAATAATAAAAAGATACAAACAATATTTAAGTAGACAAATACAGAAAATGGAGGATGCTTCTTAAAAGAGAAAAAACAAAATGAAATTGCATAAAAAATTGACTAAAAAAACTCCCTAACGAAAACCCTTCATTGGGATGAATGCTGAGATAAAAATGCAAATAATGGAAGAAAAAACGCATCAAATGTCCCGAAAAACGCACTAAAACCGCAAAAGAAACGCATGCATATTGAAGAACCAACAGAGAGGGCAACATATAAGGATGTCCCCTTTAAATTTGAAAAAAAAGAAGAGAACATGATTGGAATCAGCTGCTGAAAGAACCTCTATCCAGCATAAAAGGCAGATACGAACAATATTGGGGTATGCCACTGATGAAGGGGAGAGGGTCCCCGAAACGCGTTTGGCGTTAAAAGCAAATTGGTACCCCAATACTAGAAGCCGTGCAAGGTAAAAATTAAGCTAAGTATACTGCCAAACAAAAAGCTGGAACCAAGAACACGTAACCTCTCCCAGGTATATACTTGATCCAAGTTACATAGAGTTGAGGCACGGACGAAAAAGCAGCAGTGGGAGTCTAAAGAAAGACGCCGGCCAGCACGACGTCTGAAGACAATCTTCCCCGTCCATACCGAGAGGGAAGGTAAGCCCACAGTATTGTGGAATCTAATATGCCAAGGTGCCAACAGATACGGGACTTTTAAATAACCTGTTGGAACAAAGGGAAAGTACTAAATGCTCTAGGTGCAGCCTGAAATCAGCAACATTGGACATAATACTTATATGCTAGCTACGCTATATATGATTTAAGGAGCGCTCCGGATATCCAAACGGAACACCTTGTTTTGTGACCATTTACTGCGGATACCTCCTTAAAGAAACTACGTAGTAATACGGAACCATCCAAATACTAACGCACGAGTGAACCGATACGGTTGTAATTGAGTATTATTGTCTATTTTATGATTCCATGTAAGGTTGTAATGTTTTTAGTGTAGTGTTTAGTGTAGTGATAGAAACGGTGCGGGCGGTGGTGTGTATGGTGCCGGACTTAAGCTATTGTTTGGCACATGGGCACCACAATCTTGCACTAACACGATTGTATTGTGATTTAATGCGTACTTAATTGAATCTACATCTATTTTTAATAAATATATTGAATTTTACTACATTAGAGACTTTTCCATATATGAGTGCCAATCCCAGAGTGAAATATTGTAAGGATTTAATTTTACATTATTAATCTATGTTTAAAGATTGTCATGTGCATTGTTATGACAGCGCACAAAGTTTTTAAATTTTATGTAAGGAAATGTTTTGTATGCATTTTGTGTTTATTTGGTAATGTCGTTTTAGGGTCCTGTTCACACACAGTCTGGTTTTCTATGGTGATCAAGGAGTTAATTTGGAAGTGGCTAGTATTTTCCTATTTTCCTTCTGCCACCCTTTTCACCATAAAACCCGACCGATGTAGTCATCTAGTGACTATTACTAAGGGTGCTAAAAGTGCGCACCTGAAACGCATCAGAGAAATCTGAGGCCTGCTTTGTACTTATCATTTGTAACTGCTTTTAATGGAGAAGAAATAAAACCGAATGGATTTTACTAATACCAGTGGCTGGAAATCACTTACATTTATCGCTGTGTGAGTGCAGTCTCGCACTATCCTTGCCCTGGAGGTCCGAGCAGAAGCTGCCGCTTGTTACTATATTTTGCAGTATTATAGTAGTTATATTCTTATACATAGGAGCAGTATTATAGTAGTTATATTCTTGTACATAGGAGCAGTGTTATAGTAGTTATATTATTGCACATAGGAGCAGTATTATAGTAGTTATATTCTTGTACATAGGAGGCAGTATTATAGTAGTTATATTCTTGTACATAGGAGCAGTATTATAGTAGTTATATTCTTGTACATAGGAGGCAGTATTATCGTAGTTATATTCTTGTACATAGGAGACAGTATTATAGTAGTTATATTCTTGTACATAGGAGCAGTATTTTAGTCGTTATATTCTTGTACATAGGAGCAGTATTATAGTAGTTATATTCTTATACATAGGAGCACTATTATAGCAGTAATACTCTTGTACATAGGAGGCAGTATTATAGTAGTTATCTTCTTGTACATAGGAGCAGTATTATAGTAGTTATATAATTGTAAATAGAAGCAGTATTATAGTAGTTATATTCTTGTACATAGGAGGCAGTATTATAGTAGTTATATTCTTGTACACAGGAGGCAGTATTATAGTAATTATATTATTGTAAATAGGACCCATATTATAGTAGGTATATTCTTGTACATAGGAGCAGTATTATAGTAGTTATATTCTTGTACATAGGAGGCAGTATTATAGTGGTTTTATTCTTGTACATAAGAGCAGTATTATAGTGGTTATATTCTAGTACATAGGAGAAGTATTATAGTAGTTATATTCTTGTACATAGGAGACAGTATTATAGTAGGTATATTCTTGTACATAGAAGAAGTATTATAGTAGTTATATTCTTGTACATAGGGGGCAGTATTATAGTAGTTATATTCTTGTATATAGGATCAATATTATAGTAGTTATATTCTTGTACATAGGAGACAGTATTATAGTAGTTATATTCTTGTACATAGGAGCAGTATTATAGTAGTTATATTCTTGTACATAGGAGCAGTATTATAGTAGTTATATTCTTGTACATAGGTGCAGTATTATAGTAGTTATATTCTTGTACATAGGAGCAGTTTTATAGTAGTTATATTCTTGTACATAGGAGGCAGTATTGCAGTAGTTATATTCTTGTACATAGGGGGCAGTATTATAGTAGTATATTCTTGTACATTTGAGTCTGTATTATAGTAGTTATATTCTTGTACGTAGGAGCAGTATTATAGTAGTTATACTCTTGTACATAGGAGCAATATTGTAGTAGTTATATTCTTGTACATAGGTGCATTATTATCGTAGTTACGGTATATTCTTGTACATAGGAGCTGTATTATAGTAGTTATATTCTTGTACATAGGGGGCAGTATTATAGTAGTATATTCTTGAACATAGGAGCAGTATTATAGTAGTTATATTCTTGTACATAGGAGCAGTATTATAGTAGTTATATTCCTGTACATAGGAGGCAGTATTATAGTAGTTATATTCTTGTACATAGGAGCAGTATTATAGTAGTACATTTTTGTACATAGGAGCAGTATTATAGTAGTTATATTCTTGTACATAGGAGCAGTATTATAGTAGTTATATTCCTGTACATAGGAGGCAGTATTATAGTAGTTATATTCTTTGTCAATTTTCTTTTTATTGAAGACATGAGTATATAAAAGTACAACACTGCCTCGACAGCCACAGCAGAGGAGTCGCGGGCAGAGATGAAGACATAATATAGCATCGACATGTCACAAAAATGCAGTGAACAGAATCTAAGAATGTAATATGGGGGAACATTAGGAAAGGGAACTGGTCGTCATCACCATTATCATAAATACAGAATAAAACAAAGATCTGTGTGTGTTGGTTACATCCCATTTGAAGTACTATCTAGTGAGGCAACGGTGTGAGGCCTCGCATAGGTGTCAGACTATATTTAATGCACGGCTTCTGAGGTTCGGAAAGTTTTCCAAGGACTCCAGATCTTAATGTATTGGGCATGCTTCCTGACTTCCCAGCTAGCTAGCTCTTCCATCCTACTAATGTGATCCACTTTCATAACCCATTGAGAGTACAAAGGTGGGTCTCTGCAAAGCCATTTGAGGGGTATTAGGAGTCTGGCGGCCTGAATCAGTTGTGTTACCAGATCCCTTTTGGAGGGTGTGAATTCGGGAGTGGGAAGCCACAGGAGAACCAATCCGGGGGTCAGGACAATTTTTACTTTCGTGACTTTATGAATGGCCTCTGAGATGTCAGTCCAGAATTGTTTTACACCTGGACAAGACCAAAAGATGTGTAACAGTGTCCCTGACTCTTTGCCACACCTCCAGCATTTGTCCGAGGTGCTAAGTCCTTTTATATAAAGCTGCTTCGGTGTTTGATACCACTGGGTCATTACTTTATAAGAATGCTCCTGAACTCTGACACAACGTGAGAAGCCATGGGAGCCCGAGCATATACGACGTATCTCTGTGTCCGAGAAGGTGGTATGAAGGTCAGCCTCCCATGTCCTCAGATGCTGCGGTAGTTCACTATTCTGCGGTTTGTTCAGGGCTGTGTAAAGCAGGGATATTAGCCCACGAGGGGGGGATGAGTGGAGGAAAAATCTTTCAAACCAGGTTATTTCTGAATTGAGTGCCTTTTTATCAAGCAGCACCTTGCTAATCGAGTGTAACTCTACTGTTTCTAAGAAGTTAGAGGACATCAGGATGACATTCAGTGGGTGCTGATCAGGTAAGGAGCTAGATGCTGCCTTCAAGAAGTCACCAGTTGTGTATTTATGTAGTTTGAGCCAGACCGGCGCTAAATGTGACACATTTGATCTTACAGCATGCGGAGCGAGGTCTGCTGGCATGAAAAGAGAAGGGTTGTTTAGCAGGTTGTGCTCCTTAACAAGTTGTTTTATTACCAGGCTTGTACCTCTGAGTAGAGCATGTGTGTGAAGGGTAGAGGGTGTGCGGCCCCATAGTGCGGCCTTCTGTGTGGGGTCTAATTGAAGCAGCTCCAACTCAGTTCCTAATGTGTGAAAAGAGGGAACATGGATCTGTAGCCAGCGCTTGAGGTGAATAGCTCTGTAATAGAGCTGAGCATCAGGTAGTGCAAATCCTCCCAAATTCTTTGGTAGGATCAGTCTGTCATAAGGAATCCTGGCTCCCTTACCACCCCAAAGGAATGTTCTATAGTAGTTATATTCTTAACCAAATCTCTTTTTATTATTGAGGTCAAAAATAACAATATCCAAAGAGATATACATTCAGCATGTAACAAGCAATAGCATGTAAATAAGCAGAGGCATCTTCAATGCGAGAGAATATCAGCATGTATACCATCTCACCAGACAAAGGTGCAAAAAGAACCTGAGCATCACAGAGACACATATAAGCAGTACAAATAGCAATATCAAATCAAACAAATCAGTAAAAAGGATAGAAAGAAAGAAGGATGGTAGGGAAATCGGGAGGGGAGGGGGGGGGGTGGAAGGGAGGGGAGTTCTGCAGGCAACTGCTCAATGAACCAATGATCGAAAGGATCTCCATGGAAGCCATGTCTTAAGGAATTTGGAGTGAGTGTAAGATTCCCAATGGGCCAATTCTTCAAAACGCTAGATCTGGTCAACTTTTTCAATCCAATGCTGAAGAGAAGGCGGGGATGTATTTTTCCATAGGAAAGGCACTAATAAGCGGGCTGCTGTTATGAGGATGGTGGGGAGGTTATGCCTAGATGGAGTCAGAGTGGGATTAGGGCACCATAAAAGGATTAATTTCGGGTCCAGAGACACAGAGGTGGAGCAGATTGAGTTAATTTTGGATTCAACCTGATCCCAAAAAGGGCGTATCTTCAGACAAAACCACCATATGTGTGAGAGTGAGCCTACCTCCGTGCCGCACCTCCAGCAGACCTCTGGAATCTCTGGATTGATACTGTGTAGGAATTCTGGTGTTTTGTACCAGCGAGAAAGAAGCTTGTAGGAATTCTCTTGAATCCTAACACATCTGCTAAAGCCATGTGAGTGGGTCAAGATGAAAGCTTTTTCCGGGTCACTGAGATGAAGAGATAATTCCCTCTCCCATGAGCCAAGGTAGCGTAGCTCTACCTGAGATGAGGATAAGAGCTCCTTATATAGAATAGAGAGAGGTCTGCTGGGGGGGCGGTCAGACTGTAACTTCTGTTCTAGCCAAGTCAAGGAGGGGCAGAGAGGTATGTTTAATTTCAGGTGGCGTATATCTTTCTTAAATCCAAAAAGGTGCGTAAAGGGGGCAGAGACCACCTGAGGCAACTTCAGTACACAATCCCAGTCAAACGTCCCTCCAGGCAAGAGCACATCTTTCAAAGTGTGATGAGCTAAGAGTGCCCAGACGCCAGAAGGATTGCTGACTGCAGGGTGGATGAAAGGGTGTAAGAGTGGCAACGGCAGCTCGGAGCTAGGAAAGTGCAACAGTCCCGCTCGGTATAGCGATGACCACACAAGGAGGAGCCCCTTCCACAGCACCGAGATCTTAGTGGATGATGAGGGACATGCGCGCACCCCCCAGAGGACCAGCTTCTCCCGAACAGTGATTAGTTCTCTTTCCAGGTGTGAACAGATACTAGTCGGATTTCCTACAAGGAGGCCAATGCCTCTGCCAATGAGGTTAGCTTTGTAATACAGATGTATATCTGGCATACCAATACCACCGAACCTCCTCTCCCTCGTAAGGATGTTATAAGCTATTCTAGGGGAGCGACCCTTCCAAAGAAAGAATGACAGCACCCGGCGAGTCTCCACAAAGAACGAATGGGGAACCCATATGGGCAGGGTTTGTATAAGGTACAAGAATTTGGGAACAATATAAGTTTTCAGATAGTTTTTCCTCCCAACCCAAGACACAAAGGGCAATTTTAGAGACTGTAGATGGGACCGAACTGAGTGCAGAAGCGGGGCGTAGTTTGAGGTAAAGAGGTACTTGGGGTCGGCTGTAACCTGAATACCCAAAAAGGGAATATCCGTTTGGGCCCATTTAAAGGGTGTTGAGCGCCTCAGGGTATCAATCACCGCGGTGGGGCAAGAAACGTTCATAGCCACAGATTTAGTGTAATTTATTTTGAAGTTGGAGACACGTCCAAAGCTTTCAAAAAGGGAGAGCAATTTCGGGAAAGATATTATAGGGTTTGAGGTCATAATTAAGAGGTCATCTGCAAATGCAGCCGTCAAATGGTTTTGGGAACCCACATAGATGCCTTCTATCTCGGGGGACTGGCGGATTTTGCATAACAACGTCTCCATAACCAGGACAAAGAGGGTCGGTGAGAGCGGGCATCCCTGCCTGGTGCCATTAGATATAGCAAAGGTCGGGGAGAGGGTACCGTTTACTTTGACCCTGGCAGTCGGGGTCTTGTACAGCGTGAAAATAGCATCTATGAACTGAGCAGGTATGCCAAACCTCGACAGGGTCAGAGACATAAACTGCCAACCGACCCTGTCGAATGCCTTTTCAGCGTCGGTGCTCAGAAGCACAAGAGGTTTGTTATTGGAACGCGCCCAGGACATCAGATGCAATAAACGAACCGTATTTTCACAGCCCCGTCTGCCAGGGACAAACCCCACTTGCTCGCCCTGAATAATATCTGGTAGCAGGAGTTGAAGTCGTCGGGCAAGAATCTTCGCCCACCACTTGACGTCTACATTAAGCAGGGAAATAGGGCGGTAACTGCCACATTCCAAGGGGTCCTTATTTTCTTTCGGGAGAATAGTGACATGGGCCATGAGGGACTGCGGTGGTAAAGAGCCTCCAGATAGGAGGTGATTACAGAGGGTATTAAAATGGGGGACGAGGATATCCTTAAAAGTTTTGTAATAAGAAATATTAAACCCGTCGGGCCCGGGGCTTTTTCCTGATGGGATGGATGAAAGCACTTTCAAGATTTCTGAGTCTGTGATTGGGGTGAGGAGTTGAGCCGACTGTGAGGGGGTTAAGGATGGAAGGCTAAGCGAGCTGAGAAAATCATTTGCTTCCGAAGCAATAGTATGAGCGGTGGTATGAGCAGGTAGAGGCAAATTATATAGTTTGGAGTAAAACTCACAGAACGCAGACGCTATGTCTGGTGTGGTTTTTTTCAGTGTGTTCGAAGAGTCCTTTATGGCGGGTATGAACGAGTCCGTCCGCTGTTTTTTACACAGAGCAGTCATTAGCTTATTGCCCCTATCTCCATGAGCATATGTCTTAAATCTAGAGCGGATAAGCAATTTAGCCGACGTAGCGTTCAAAAGGTTTTTAAGCTCATTCCTTGCATCATACAGCTCTCGTGCTACTGCTTCTGCTCGGGAACGTTTGTGAGAAAGTTCAAGTGCCGTGATGCGCGAGATCAAATCACCCTGGGCGCGCATGCGAACCTTCTTCAAATGAGCCCCCATAGCGATGAGCTCACCCCGCACCACGGCCTTGTGCGATTCCCAGATAATGGCAGGGGAGGGGGGAGGTGAGCCAACCACGTTACGCGTGAAAAAGTCAGACAGGATAAAAGTCAGCCTGGCCATATTGGAGGGGGATTGGATCAGGGTGTCGTTCAGACGCCATAGCCACTCTTTCTTTGGGAGCTCGGTGAGGGAAATAGCCAAGGAGATTGGTGCATGGTCGGAGAGCAATATATTGCCAATCTTGGCATTGATCACCAGGTGTGCTTTGGCGGAGGAGAGGAAGAGGTAGTCTATCCGGTGGTAGGAATTTTTAGCTGGGGAGTAGAAGGTATAGTCCCTGCCTGCAGGGTTAAGGGTGCGCCACATGTCCCTCACATCCAGCTTCCTCAGGGCAATTTTTAACCGCCGGAGGAGTCTGTGTGTGATATTAGAACTGTTGGAGGAAGAGTCCAAGGAAGGCTCCAAAGCCACATTGAAGTCTCCACCCAAGATGAGCATACCATCCCTGAACGCATCCAATTGCTTGAGGATTTGAAGGAGCCATTGGACCTGCCCTCTATTGGGGGCATAGACATTAGCAAGGGTTACTGGGGTGTCCGCGATAAGACCTTTAAGAAACAGGTATCTCCCCTCAGGGTCAGAGGAGGACGCCAGAAGCCTAAAGGGGAGACCCTTATGCACAGCAATACTGACTCCCCGGCTAGCGGAGGAATAGGTACTGTGGAACCATTGGCTAAGTCTAGATGTGGGTAAATTAGGAATCTTGGTAGTTTTAAAATGAGTTTCTTGTAAGTAAATGATGGAGGACTTACATTTCAGTAGCTGAGAGATGATTTGCGACCTCTTACACGGCTCATTCAAACCTCTGGCGTTGAGGGAGGAGACGATAATACTAGACATGGTTATAAAACATACAGGTGAGCAATATCAGAACCTTCCCAGCAGATCCAACTGTCTCAGCATAACTATTAGATAGCGAGCAGAACAAGGAGGAGGAGGAGGAGGAGGAGGGGGGGAAGGACACATAGGGTAAGAAAATGAGAACAGTAAAAAACATAGACAAGAGCTGTCCCACACGGCACCTGATACACAGAGGATCCTTTTTCATCACGGCTGCTTGCCGGGATCCATCAGGGGGGGGCCCCTGTGGGACCTCTGAGAGCCCTGAGAGAGCAAACAGGGGGAAGGAGAACATCATATACACAAAGGCATAGGAGTCGGTGTGGCCCCAGCAGAATATAAACAATGGGGGAAGCATAAAGTAAACATATATGAACATGTATGAGAACATGACCCTAAGGTAATAGGCCCTGGGTGTCGCATAGATCTACTCTCCTTATAAAGTGCAAAGGCCCTGAGAACAATAAAACATAACTAGCAAGGTGCAAAGACAAATCAAATCAAAAGGAGCAAGTAGAGAAGCAAGTAGAGAACCAGTGACATGGAGATAGTCCACAGCAAGGACAATATACTTTACTCCATAGTCGCTATAGGGGTGAGACCCATAGATGAAACCATCAGATGTGGGCGGTAAGTCCCTTCAGGTACGGGCCCGATCTTTCTTGGGTCTCACTGGTTTCCCCGGCGAGACGGCGGTCCAAGCGTCAATCTTAGGAGGAGCCGGTAGAGGATCCCCCTGATCCGCGGGGAGCCAAGATGGCACATCCACAGGCGAAATGCCAAGAGAGTCCCAGAGTAAGGCTAAATCCGACGGGGTACGCACAGTAAGTTGCTTGCCGTTCTTCATGATGGCTAATCCGAATGGGTACAGCCAGCGGAAAGGAATAGCAGCGGCCCTTAGGGCATCCAACAAGGGCTTCAGGAGTCGCCTCTTGGCCAGGGTGGTGGGCGCCAGATCCTGGAAGAACAATATGGCGGAGTCCGCGTATCGCAGATCTTCAGTCTCCCTGCTGGCGCGCAGCAGGTCCGCGGTGTCAATGAAGCTTAGTAGGCCGCAAACAACATCACGCGGCGGATCAGTCGGTTTAGGCCGAGGTCGCAATGCTCGATGGATCCGTTCAACGACCACCCCGGCAGCCCTCTCGGGGCCTAGCAGTTGAGCAAAGATTTCGCCAGCAACCTTGCGCAGAGCTTCCGCGGCAATGGTTTCGGGTAGGCCCCGTATTCGAATATTGCGGCGCCGGCTCCTGTTTTCCTGATCTTCGATGCGAAGAAGAGCGTCGTTGAGTAAGTCGCGATGCGACTGCAGCGTAGAGCAAACTTTGCCTTCATGCTGGAGGATGGCATCATGCGATGATTCCAGCGCCAGGACACGATGGCCTAGGCCACGTAAGTCGTCCTTAATGTCCTCCAGGTCTTTCTTTAGAGGAGCCAGAGCTGTCGTCAACAGTTCTCTGAGGACAGATTTAGAAATATTTGGCCTCCTCCTAGCGCTGCGGCATTCGGACGCCTCAGATAGACTGCCCGCATCAGTAGGGTCTTCAGCGTCTGAAGGTGGAGGCACGTTCGGCGCCATCTTTAAGGCCTCAGCAGGGCGCGGTTTCGCCGGTTTTCTGAGGAATTGCTCCATGTCAGGTTGATGGGAGCGTGGTGTAGCCTGCTCAGAATGTTCCTTGGGTCTTTCTCTGCCGATTTTCCCCATTGGTAGGCAGAGCAGAAGCGTCTAATTAGGGGCTAAACACCGAGCTAGGAGAGGAGCTCAGCACACAGCAGCCATTCAGCTTCACAGCCAAATATAGTAGTTATATTCTTGTACATAGGAGCAGTATTATAGTAGTATATTTTTGTACATAGGAGCAGTATTATAGTAGTATATTCTTGTACATAGGAGCAGTATTATAGTAGTTATATTCTTGTACATAGGAGGCATTATTATAGTAGTTATATTCTTGTACATAGGGGGCAGTATGATAGTAGTATATTCTTGTATATAGGATGATTATTATAGTAGTTATATTCTTGTACATAGAATAAGTATTATAGTAGTTATATTCTTGTACATAGGGGGCAGTATTATAGTACATTTATTTACAAAAAGGTCACATAGACCTACTAAATACTTTTAGGGGTTACAACATAGATATTAAAACGTAACCTTCATTATATTTTTATAAAAGTTGATACATTTATTTATACACCCAGTCCCATTAAAATTATCAGGGAAAGAATCAGATATTCCACTCAATGCTGAATGTGTGTAATCCTCTTTTATTTGGAGGTACTGCTTATGGCTGCAGTTAACTTTGCTGTGTTATAATGTGTGCATCTGCCATAGGTAGTGATGTCGCGAACATAAAATCTTCCGTTTGCGAACGGCGAACTTCCGCAAATGTTCGCGAACGGGCGAACTGGGCGAACTGGCATAGACTTCAATAGG
Source organism: Bufotes viridis (assembly GCA_033119425.1). Lineage (NCBI taxonomy): Eukaryota > Metazoa > Chordata > Amphibia > Anura > Bufonidae > Bufotes > Bufotes viridis. Next base: position 15,900,213 of record CM065592.1, on the reverse strand, counting down.
CAGGCGAATTTTAAAACCCACAGGGACTCTTTCTGGCCACAATAGTGATGGAAAAGTTGTTTCAAGGGGACTAACACCTGGACTGTGGCATGCCGGAGGGGGATCCATGGCAAAACTCCCATGGAAAATTACATAGTTGACGCAGAGTTTGGTTTTAATCCATAAAAGGCATAAATCACCTAACAATCCTAAATTTTTTTGAACAATGTGGTTTAAAATATCCAGTGTGTGTATACGATCAGGTATGATGTTGTATCGATCAGGTAGTGTAAGGGTTATGCCTGCTTCACAGACATTGACAGACCAAACTCCCCTTTTAATGCACCGCAAACAACCGCAGCAAACAGTCCATTTGCACAACCGCAAACTCCCCATTTGCACAAGGTTGGATACCAAGCTAGCCATGTCCCGGTGATGTCATTGAAGGTTTCTTCCTCCACCCAGCCACGTACAACACCAAGGGTCCCCGAAAGGTGAATGGAATTGATTTTTCAAACGGGGAGATGGTTAAAAAAACGCTGGCTCCCTCCCCTTTGTTTTAATCCACGGTGACTGCGTCTGCGCCGTGCAATTTACTGTCACACCCGATATGAGTGGTATTTTCTGCAGTACTATTCTCATCAGTTTAATCCCTGTTATGTCCCCTATCAGGACGTGTATTGAATGGATTTTAGATAAGTGGTACTACGCGTGCTAGGTACTGTACCACCCGGTATGAGTGTTGGGCACTAGCAGAGCGCACACTACAGTCTGTGGGCCTAATACGCACACTGGCAGGCAGGCAACTGAAATTAGATTAAAGTGTACAGATAAAGTGTCTTATTTTAGGCAATGTCCAGTGCCACACGGTATGATTGGTGGGCAGCACTGGCAGAGGGCACACTACAGTCTGTGGGCCTGACACACACTGGCAGGCAACTAACCTTAGATTAAAGGGTAAAAATGAAATGCCTTTTTTTGATGCAAAGTCCTGTGCCACCCGGTATGAGTGGTGGGCACTGGCAGTGGGCACACTACAGTCTGTGGGCCTGCAGCTCCTCACACACAGGCAGGCCAGGCGACTGCAATATATATATGGAGGAAAAAAAAAAAGCAGACTAATGTTGCAGCCCTAAAAAGGGCTTTTTGGGGTACTGTCAGGACGCTGTCCTTACAGCAGAGATCAGATGAGTCTTTCAGGACTGGAGTGGACACTGAATTCACTGGCCTAGCTATCGATTTCCCTATTAAATCAGCAGCAACTACACTGTCCCTCCTCTCTCTAAGACTGCAGCTTCCAAATGAATCTAAAATGGATGCTGTCCAGGAGATGGGAGGGTCTGGGAGGGAGGGTATGCTGCTGATTGGTGCTGGAACTACCCCTTTTTTTGCACATTTTCAAGACTCCAAGTCATGTTCCATGACACCTGAATCCACAAGGCGGTCCTGCATAGGTGAGCTGGAAGCACAAGTGTTTCTGTGGTATGCTGCTGATTGGCTGGAATGTGTCTGCTGACTGTGAGGTACAGGGTAAAAGTTTACTCAATGATGATGTATAGGGGGCGGACCAAACATCTCATATGTTCGCCCGCCACGGCGAACGCAAACAAGCTATGTTCGCCGGGAACTGTTCGCCGGCGAATAGTTCGGGACATCTCTAGCCATAGTTTAATGCATATGTTTTTCCACATTCCTATCAGGAATCCAGCGCATTCGTTGCTCAACATTGTGCTTGATGGCAACCTACAACTTTGTTGCAACACTGGAATGTGCAGCCAATTGCTCACTCTTTGAAGCGTCTTGGCAGTCAGATTCTGATTGTAAGTCAGTGTTGCAACAATGAGATTGTATAATAGAGCAGATTTCTATTTGCTCCTACTGCACTTATATTATGGTGCTGGAACCACTTGACTAATTCCTATGTTTGTGCACACATGCTTTGTCACACTATGGATTATGAGAGAGGAAATAGATTCCTACAAAATTATCAGGAAATGGTTTCCCTATTTTATTGTAAAGGGGGCGCCCACTGCTCACCCCTCTTTACTATGAGCCATATCACGCCAACTTTCTCAGCCACGCAGATACACGCTGTTTAGCGCTTACCAACCACACATTCATTCATACAATTGTATTCTTCTGATTTAGTCCCTGTCTAAAAGCCAGCAGGCACTAACCCTCCCGACACCGACATCAGGGAAATAGGGTATTCTTGTACATAGGTACAGTATTATAGTAGGTATATTCTTGTACATAGGAGCAGTATTATAGTACTTATATTCTTGTACATAGGAGGCAGTATTATAGTAGTTATATTCTTGTACATAGGAGCAGTATTATAGTACTTATATTCTTGTACATAGGAGGCAGTATTATAGTAGTTATATTCTTGCAAATTGGAGGCAGTATTATAGTATTTATATTCTTGTACAGACTGGGCAGTATTTTCTTGTACAGAGGAGGCAGTATTATACTTATTATATTCTTGCATATAGAAGGCAGTATTATAGTAGTTATATATTTGTAAATAGTAGCAGTATTATAGTAGTTATATCATTTTACATAGCAGCAGTATTATATTAGTAATATCCTTGTACATTGGAGGCAGTATTATAGTAGTCATATTCTTGTACATAGAAGCAGTATTATAGTAGTACTGTATATTCTTGAACATAGGAGCAGTATTATAGTAGTTTTATTCTTGTACATAAGAGCAGTATTATAGTAGTTATATTCTTGTAAATAGGAGTATTGTAGTTACAGTATCTCACAAAAGAGAGTACACCCCTCACAGTTTTGTAAATATATTATTATATCTTTTTATGGGACAACACTGAAGATCTGACACTTTGATACAATGTAAGTCTTTTTTTGTTAGAGGGTTCAAATACTTATTTCACTCAATGAAATGCAAATCAGTTGCTATCTTTTTTTTAAAGTTATTTTTTCGATTTTCCTTTTGATGTGCTATCTGCCACTGTTACAATAAACCTACCATTGAAATGATACTGTTCTGAGACTTTTCATTTCTTTGTCATTGGACAAACTTACAAAATCAGTGAGGGGTCAAATAATTATTTCCTCCACTGTATATTCTTGAACATAGGAGCAGTATTATAGTAGTTTTATTCTTGTACATAAGAGCAGTATTATAGTAGTTATATTCTTGTAAATAGGAGTATTGTAGTTACAGTATCTCGCAAAAGAGAGTACACCCCTCACAGTTTTGTAAATATATTATTATATCTTTTTATGGGACAACACTGAAGATCTGACACTTTGATACAATGTAAAGTAGTCAGCATACAGCTTGTATAACAGTGTAAAGTAGTCAGCGTACAGCTTGTATAACAGTGTAAAGTAGTCAGTGTACAGCTTGTATAACAGTGTAAAGTAGTCGGCGTACAGCTTGTATAACAGTGTAAAGTAGTCGGCGTACAGCTTGTATAACAGTGTAAATATTGTGCACCCTCAAAATAACTCAACACAGTCATTAATGTCTAAACCACTGGCAACAAATGTGAGTACACCCCTAAGTCAAAATAGCCAAATTGTGCCCAATTAGCCCTTTTTCCTCCCCAGTGTCATGTGACTTGTTAGTGTTACAATGTCTCAGGTGTGAATGGGGAGCAGGTGTGTTACATTTGGTGTAATCACTCTCACACTGGTCACTAGTAGTTGACCATGGCTTCTCATGACAAAGAACTCTCTGAGGATCTGAAAAAAATAATTGTTGCTCTACATAAAGATGGCCGAGGCTATAAGAAGATTGTCAACACCCTGAAACTGAGCAGCAGCATGGTGGCCAAGACCATACAGAGGTTTAACAAGACAGGTTCCACTCAGAACAGGCCGCGACATGGTTGACCAAAGAAGTTGAGTGCATGTCATATCCAGAGGTTGTATGAGTGCTGCCAGCATTGCTGCAGAGGTTACAGGGGTAGGTGGCCCGCCTGCCAGTGCTTAGACCCTCCAGGACACCCAATAGTCGCATCATTTAATTCAATTTTATCTCAATTGGCTATCGTCTTGGAGAAGGTTTTGACACCACTGGTTAAAAAGACAGCATCCTTCCTTTTGGATACATCACATTTCCTAAACATCATTAAGGAAATAAAAAATGTTCCCAGGGTAGGATGGCCTGTCACGATAGAGTCAGCCTCTATTCCTCCATTTGTCATGATGGAGGAGTGGAGGCTGTATCACACTTGTTGCAGTCAAGTGCTTACACTGACATACAAAAAGATTTTTTTCTGGAATTGTTACGTTTGAAAACTATTTCATGTTTGGCGATGTTTTTTACCTTCAGCGGTGGGGGACCGCAATGGGCTCAAATGTGGCCCCACCCTACGCAAACCCTTTTATGTCATTTTTTGAAGATAACCATGTATACAAGGATCCAAGTTATGAGAAACATGATTTGGTATGGAAAAGGTACATTGATGACGTGTTTTGCGTATGGGCAGGGCCACTCGAGCCCCTAGTGGCCTTCTTATATCGGCTGAATGGAGTGTTTTTTGAGTATGATCAGACTAAGGTGAGCTTTTTAAGTATACTGATCATTAAAGATGAGGAGGGTAATCTACATATAGATTTATATAGAAAGGAGACAGATAGAAATAGTGTGTTACATTATGCAAGTTCACATCCATCCTCGTTAAAAAAAAGACATTCCTAAGTCACAAGTGAAAAGGGTAAAGTGCATTGTCTCTGACCCCCAGTTACGCCAACAGAGGGTGGAGGAGACATTACATAGATTTAAAATAAGGGGTTACCACCTCAAGTATTATCAGAAGCTACTATCTCAATACGATCAGAGAAAAAAAAAGTAGATCAGCAATACGCCTTTACACACAAATTCCACCCCTTTAATAATAAATTTGACTATATCATACGTAAATACTGGCCATTATTGGGTTAATCATATCCACAAATTGCTGAATTTAGGAATGCACCTCTGATTTGCAACAAGTCTAGTGCTACTTACCACGATTAATTGGTTCATGCTGATATTGGCACTATCAGAACTGCATCTATACAAAAAACAATTGGTAGTGGAAGAAGTGGCACTTATCCTGGTTTGCATTGTGTGCAATGCTCTCACATGATTAAAGGAGATTCTTTCACCCTCACACAGGAACAGCCTTTAAAATTAAGGTCTTTTTCACCTGTATGTGGGTAAGTAACTGGCTCAGTAATAGAAAACAGAGAGTGGTTATTAACAGTACACAACCAGTGTCAGGCAGCTGCTGCTAAGGCCAATAAAATAATGGGTTGCATCAAAAGGGGCATAGATGCCCGTGATGAAAATATAGTCTTACCACTTTATAAATCACTAGTCAGACCACACATGGAGTACTGTGTACAGTTCTGGGCTCCTGTGAACAAGCAGACATAGCAGAGCTGGAGAGGGTTCAGAGGAGGGCAACTAAAGTAATAACTGGAATGGGGCAACTACAGTACCCTGAAAGGTTATCAAAATTAGGGTTATTCACTTTAGAAAAAAGACGACTGAGGGGAGATCTAATAACTATGTATAAATATATCAGGGGTCAGTACAGAGATCTCTCCCATCATCTATTTATCCCCAGGACTGTGACTGTGACGAGGGGACATCCTCTGCGTCTGGAGGAAAGAAGGTTTGTACACAAACATAGAAAAGGATTCTTTACGGTAAGAGCAGTGAGACTATGGAACTCTTTGCCTGAGGAGGTGGTGATGGTGAGTACAATAAAGGAATTCAAGAGGGGCCTGGATGTATTTCTGGAGCGTAATAATATTACAGGCTATAGCTACTGGAGAGGGGTCGTTGATCCAGGGAGTTATTCTGACTGCCTGAATGGAGTCGGGAAGGAATTTTTTCCCCTTAAGTGGGGAAAATTGGCTCTACCTCACAGGTTTTTTTTGCCTTCCTCTGGATCAACTTGCAGGAAACAGGTCGAACTGGATGGACAAATGTCTTTTTTCGGCCTAATATACTATGTTACTATGTTACTACGTTACCTGTGATTCTGTGAATGTTATTTACCTAGTAAAATGTCCTTGCAGTTTAGTATACATAGGGCAAACAATGCAGGCGGTGAAAGATCGCATCTGCAAGCATAAATCTGACATCAATACAGGCAATCTATTATTACTAGGGTTGAGAGAACTGTAAGTTTTGGGTTCGTACCAAACCTTTGAGTTTTTGGTACCCGAACCCGAACATTTCCGTAAAAGTTCGGGTTCGAGTTTGGTGTCCGGTGATTTAATGGAGCTTGTTCAACAAGCGTTTAACTAGTGTGACCTTAGAAGCCATCACAGCCATGCCTACTAATGGCTAGTGTTGAGCACGAATATTCTATAGCAAATTTTACTCCTGAATATCGCAACTTCGAGAATTCGCGAATATTTCGAATATAGTGATATATATTTGTAAAAAAATGTTTAATCTGAACCCATTACCTGCCTGATTCTCGCTTGTGGGCCAATGTGAGATTTCCCTGTCCACATTTGTTTGCAGTGCAACTGTCATGCTCTTACCCACATTTTGCTGCCTTTTGCAGCCCTCTAGCCCTTTCCATGACTCTTTTAGAGCCATTTTAGTGCCCCAAAGTTCGGGTCCCCATTGACTTCAATGGGGTTAGGGGTCAAGTTCGGGTCCCGAAATCAAACTTTTTTACGAAGTTCGTCTGAACCCGGTGAAACCGAACATCCAAGTGTTCGCTCAACTCTAATTATTACCTCTACAGTTTCATTTCCATAAGTTCCAACATCCCAATATCCCAATTGAGGTCTCAAATGCTGGAACAAGTTAAGAGACATGGGAGGGGTGGTGACATCAAAGCACAATTACTACGCAGAGAAGCCTATCAGATCCACACTCTGGGCATGTTATAGCCCAGAGGGTTGAACAGGGAATATGAGATCATGCATATGTAAATGAGGTTGCCGCTATTGTCAGATTGTTAATGGTTATTATTTCTCTTTCAGAAAGCAAATCAAAGATGACACGCCGCGAGCTTAGTGCTATCAGTAATTATTATTATTTTTGTTTATTGAGATATAATTGTTTGTTTCTAGTAAGGAGGCATTACGTGAGATCATTGAATGACATTTGTTCAATTACCGCCCTCCTCCTAGTGGCGACTGACGTCACCACACGTGGTCTATCTGCTACTATTAAAGTTTGTAAGGTTATTGTATTAACTTGGGCTGACGTAGGCTGGACAGGCCGAAACGCATCTATTGTCACCATTGATACATTGTTACAGATGAAATAAAGGATACATGAACTAAAGTTTAAGCACTTCATTACAGTGCTCAGACCATACGCCACACACTTGGTCTACATGGCTGTCATTTCAGAAGGAAGCCTCTTCTAATGATGATGCACAAGAAAGCCCGTAACAGTTTACTGAAGACAAGCAGACTAAGGACATAGATTACCAGAACCATGCCCTGTGATCTGAGGAGACCAAGATAAACTTATTTGGTTCAGATGGTGTCAAACGTGTGTGGTGGGAACCAGGTGAGGAGCACAAAGACAAGTGTGTCCTGTCTACAGTCACGCATGGTGGTGGGAGTGTCATCGTTGGGGCTGCACGAGTGCTGCCGGCTGTGGGGAGCTACAGAACATTGAGGGAACCGTGAATGCCAACATGTTCTGTGACATACTGAAGTAGAGCACAATCCCCACACTTCGGAAACTGGCCCGCAGGGCAGTTTTCCAACATAATGACCCCAAACACCTTCAAGATGACCACTGCCTTACTAAAGAAACTGAGGGTAAAGGTGCTGGACTGGTCAAGCATGTCTCCAGACCTAAACCCTATTGTGCATCTGTGGGGCATCCTCAAATGGAAGGTGGAGAAGCTCAAGGTCTCCAACATCCACAAGCTCTGTGATGTCATCATAGAGGTGTGGAAGAGAATTCCAGTGACCTCCATGCCCAAGAGGGTTAAGGCAGTGCTGGAAAACAATGGTGGCCACACAAAAAATTGACGCTTAGGGCACAATTTGGCCATATTCACTTAGGGGTGTACTCATTTTTGATGCCTGCGGTTTAGACATTAATGGCTATGTGTGGAGTTATTTTGAGGGCATGCAAGAGGGTGAAAAAGCCCCCATTGCTTAAATACTGTTTCTAATTCTGTTGATGTGAATTTTGTCTTGTTAAGTTGTTATTGTGCAGTTTTGCCACAGTTAAGTGTTGCTTGAATATGCATAAGAGGTGGAGCTGATGACTCATGCTGCTGCAGGAAATGGTGAGCTGAGCAGAGATGTCTGGATAAAGCCTGGGAAACAGCATCAGGTGCCTTCCTCGCATCGGTGTGCGACTTGGAGTGGCCAGGGTCACTGTTGGAACAGACTGATCACTGTCAGCGACCCAGATGGTGTCCAGGAGAGAGACGACCGGTTCCTGGAAGGCTGGAAGAGCCGAGGAGCGGTCAGGGCAGCCATAAAAGGTGAAGTTGCTCAGCCTGAAGAAGAAGCAGTCTGTCATTTTGTGAGCTGTATGAGAGGACCGTGTTCCTGTTCAGTTCCTAGGGATGAGCGTCAGGATGCTGATCAGAACAGAGGGTCAAAGTTACAGGTCCTGCAGGATCACTTGTTGTGACAGGGACTTGCTGTTTAGTTTGAAGCAACCAGGGGATACAGTACAGACTCGGGTCAGTGACTCAGCGGCACGGTATCGACTTGTAGGCTCTGCCGTGTGCCCCATCAGTCTGGTCTGTAGCCCTGCGGCACAGTATCGACTTGCAGGCTCTGCTGTGTGCGCCGCCGTGTTAGGGTTGTTCAGTTGGATCAGGACCGTAACTCAAATCCTGGAGTATAGGGTATCCTGTGTATTTCCATATTGCTGTGTTACAAAGCTACTCCAGCGTCTAGGCTAGGAGTATTGAGGACACATACAACAGTGTCGTTTGGGACATGGAAAAGGAATGTAACTTTACATTGTTCACTGTATGTGATATACTGTTAATACTACTGTTCATTAGCGTTTCTGTTTATGCATAAAAGCTGCTGTCTGTGTCGTTTTCCCTGTTCTGTGACTTCGCTGTATCCTGGGGGTTCCTCCTCGGTTCACGGTCTTACAGGCACACCCAATGTACACGGCTATACAAGCTGTAGGCTGACTACTTTACACTGTTATGCAAGCCGTACGCTGACTACTTTACACTGTTATACAAGCTGGACGCTGACTACTTTACACTGTTATACAAGCTGTACACTGACTACTTTACACTGTTATACAAGCAGTACGCCGACTACTTTACACTGTTATGCAAGCCGTACTCTGACTACTTTACACTGTTAAACAAGCTGTACTCTGACTACTTTACACTGTTATACAAGATGTACGCCGACTACTTTACACTGTTATACAAGCTGCACTCTGACTACTTTACACTATTTTACAAGCTGTACGCCGACTACTTTACACTCTTATACATGCTGTACGCTGACTACTTTACACTGTTATACAAGCTGTACGCCGACTACTTTACACTCTTATACAAGCTGTACGCTGACTACTTTACACTGTTATACAAGCTGTACGGCGACTACTTTACACTGTTATACAAGATGTACGGCGACTACTTTACACTGTTATACAAGATGTATGCCGACTACTTTACACTATTTTACAAGCTGTACGCCGACTACTTTACACTGTTATACAAGCTGTACGCTGACTACTTTACACTGTTATACAAGCTGTACGCCGACTACTTTACACTGTTATACAAGCTGTATGCTGACTACTTTACACTATTTTACAAGCTGTACGCCGACTACTTTACACTGTTATACAACCTGTACACTGACTACTTTACAGTGTTATACAAGCTGTACGCTGACTACTTTACACTGTTATACAAGCTGTATGCTGACTACTTTACACTATTTTACAAGCTGTACGCCGACTACTTTACACTGTTATACAACCTGTACACTGACTACTTTACAGTGTTATACAAGCTGTACGCTGACTACTTTACACTGTTATACAAGCTGTATGCTGACTACTTTACACTATTTTACAAGCTGTACGGCGACTACTTTACACTGTTATACAAGATGTACGCCGACTACTTTACACTGTTATACAAGCTGTACGCCGACTACTTTACACTGTTATACAAGCTGTACGCCGACTACTTTACACTGTTATACAAGCTCTACGCTGACTACTTTACACTGTTATACAAGCTGTACGCTGACTACTTTACACTGTTATACAAGCTGTACCCTGACTACTTTACACTGTTATACAAGCTGTACGCCGACTACTTTACACTGTTATACAAGCTGTACGCCGACTACTTTACACTGTTATACAAGCTCTACGCTGACTACTTTACACTGTTATACAAGCTGTACCCTGACGACTTTACACTGTTATACAAGCTGTACCCTGACTACTTTACACTGTTATACAAGCTGTACGCTGACTACTTTACACTGTTATACAAGCTGTACGCTGACTACTTTACACTGTTATACAAGCTGTACCCTGACTACTTTACACTGTTATACAAGCTGTACGCTGACTACTTTACACTGTTATACAAGCTGTACGCTGACTACTTTACACTGTCATACAAGCTGTACGCTGACTACTTTACACTGTCATACAAGCTGTACGCTGACTACTTTACACTGTTATACAAGCTGTACCCTGACTACTTTACACTGTTATTCAAGCTGTACCCTGACTACTTTACACTGTTATACAAGCTGTACGCCGACTACTTTACACTGTTATACAAGCTGTACGCCGACTACTTTACACTGTTATACAAGCTGTACGCTGACTACTTTACACTGTTATACAAGCTGTACGCTGACTACTTTACACTGTTATACAAGCTGTACCCTGACTACTTTACACTGTTATACAAGCTGTACGCTGACTACTTTACACTGTTATACAAGCTGTACCCTGACTACTTTACACTGTTATACAAGCTGTACGCTGACTACTTTACACTGTTATACAAGCTGTACGCTGACTACTTTACACTGTTATACAAGCTGTACCCTGACTACTTTACACTGTTATACAAGCTGTACGCTGACTACTTTACACTGTTATACAAGCTGTACGCCGTCTACTTTACACTGTTATACAAGCTGTACCCTGACTACTTTACACTGTTATACAAGCTGTACGCCGACTACTTTACACTGTTATACAAGCTCTACGCTGACTACTTTACACTGTTATACAAGCTGTACGCTGACTACTTTACACTGTTATACAAGCTGTACACTGACTACTTTACACTGTTATACAAGCTGTACGCCGACTACTTTACACTGTTATACAAGCTGTACGCCGACTACTTTACACTGTTATACAAGCTCTACGCTGACTACTTTACACTGTTATACAAGCTGTACGCTGACTACTTTACACTGTTATACAAGCTGTACCCTGACTACTTTACACTGTTATACAAGCTGTACGCCGACTACTTTACACTGTTATACAAGCTGTACACTGACTACTTTACACTGTTATACAAGCTCTACGCTGACTACTTTACACTGTTATACAAGCTGTACCCTGACGACTTTACACTGTTATACAAGCTGTACCCTGACTACTTTACACTGTTATACAAGCTGTACGCTGACTACTTTACACTGTTATACAAGCTGTACGCTGACTACTTTACACTGTTATACAAGCTGTACCCTGACTACTTTACACTGTTATACAAGCTGTACGCTGACTACTTTACACTGTTATACAAGCTGTACGCTGACTACTTTACACTGTCATACAAGCTGTACGCTGACTACTTTACACTGTCATACAAGCTGTACGCTGACTACTTTACACTGTTATACAAGCTGTACCCTGACTACTTTACACTGTTATACAAGCTGTACGCCGACTACTTTACACTGTTATACAAGCTGTACGCCGACTACTTTACACTGTTATACAAGCTGTACGCTGACTACTTTACACTGTTATACAAGCTGTACCCTGACTACTTTACACTGTTATACAAGCTGTACGCTGACTACTTTACACTGTTATACAAGCTGTACCCTGACTACTTTACACTGTTATACAAGCTGTACGCTGACTACTTTACACTGTTATACAAGCTGTACCCTGACTACTTTACACTGTTATACAAGCTGTACGCTGACTACTTTACACTGTTATACAAGCTGTACGCCGTCTACTTTACACTGTTATACAAGCTGTACGCCGACTACTTTACACTGTTATACAAGCTGTACGCCGTCTACTTTACACTGTTATACAAGCTGTACCCTGACTACTTTACACTGTTATACAAGCTGTACGCCGACTACTTTACACTGTTATACAAGCTCTACGCTGACTACTTTACACTGTTATACAAGCTGTACGCTGACTACTTTACACTGTTATACAAGCTGTACACTGACTACTTTACACTGTTATATATGCTGTACGCTGACTACTTTACACTGTTATACAGCCTGTACGGCGACTACTTTACATTGTTATACAAGCTGTATGCTGACTACTTTACACTATTTTACAAGCTGTACGCCGACTACTTTACACTGTTATACAAGATGTACACTGACTACTTTACACTGTTATACAAGCTGTATGCTGACTACTTTACACTGTTATACAAGCTGTATGCTGACTACTTTACACTATTATACAAGCTGTACTCTGACTACTTTACACTGTTATACAAGATGTACGCTGACTACTTTACATTGTATCAGTGTCAGATCTTCAGGAAAAAATATAATAATATATTTAAAGAAATGTGAGGGGTGGACTGATTTTTTGAGATTCTGTATCTTCTTCTACATTCCGGTCGGATGTTAGTCGGATTATAGTAAATTGCCTCTACTGTACTATAATTTACTATGAAGATTTGTCGCTCACCTGTTTCCTGGTTATATTCTGTATGTCGCCCACATATACAATCTCCCCTGGATGGCGTACCCGTCCAATCCTGATGGCGTCCTCACACACCTCTGATGCCACATATTTTTCAACGTTGATTCTAAGGTTTTTGAGAACCAGTAATCCTGTGCGCCATGTAGGAGAAATACAAGAAGTGAGGACTTTTCCTGGGTCAGAACTGCAATAAAAATCCTGAATCCCCCCCCACCACTCTCTATGACCTCCAGTTTGTCTCCATTATAATACCGCCTGTCACATACCTGTCTGTCCTTTCCAACACAACCGGCACACTCCTGAAATATTCTGCGCTGCTCTTTCTACCTTGTATCTTTTTGGCCCCTTTCACACGAGCGAGTTTTCCGCGCAGGTGCAATGCGTGATGTAAATGCATCGCACCCGCACTAAATCCTGACCAATTCATTTCAATGGGTCTGTACACATGAGCGGTTTTTTTCACGCATCAGTTCTGCGTTGCGTGAAAAACGCAGCATTTTCTATATTAGCGTTTTTCATGCAGCCATGGCCCCATAGAAGTGAATGGGCTTCAGTGAAAAACACATTGCATCCGCAAGCAGGTGCAAGTACGATGCGTTTTTCACTGATGGTTGCTAAGAGATGTTGTTTGCAAACCTTAGGTTTTTTATCACACGCAAAAAAGTCATTGCACCAGCGTGGAAAAAACTGAAGAACTGAACGCAATTGCAGACAAAACTGACTGAACTTGCAAAATGGTGCGAGTTTTACTGAACGCATCCTGAACGCATCCGGACCTAATCCGTATCGTTTGTGTGAAAGAGGCCTTAGGCGTGTCCGGATTAGGTCCGGATGCGTTCAGTGAAAACTGTGCGATTTTGCAGGCAAAGCCATTCAGTTTTGTCTGCGATGGCGTTCAGTTGTTCAGTTTTTATCGTGCGGGTGCAATTCGTTTTGATGCGTTTTTCACGCGCTTGATAAATAACGGAATGTTTACAAACAACATCTCCTAGCAACCACTTGCTTGCGGAAGCAATGCATTTTTCATGCAGCCCCAATCACTTCTACAGGACCAGAGCTGCGTGAAAAATGCTAAATATAGAACATGCTGCGATTTTCACGCAACGCAGAAATGATGCGTGAAAAATAACGCTTATGTACACAGACCCATTGAAATGTACGGATTCAGTGCGGGTGCTATGCGTTAACATCACGCATTGCACCCGCGCTCAAAACTCGCTTGTGTGAAAGGGGCCTTAGTCCACAGTCTTCAACAAGATCAGCCCACTCCTCTCCTGAAATACTCTGCACTGCTGAGGCATCCTCCTCCTTTCACTCTCAGTGTGTGATACGCTACTCATCTTTAAAGAAGTCTTCGTGCAGACTTCCTGAAACTCTCTGCACTGCTGTGGCCAGCTGCTGTTCAGTTTACCTGTTGCAATGCCATCAAAGAGGGACAGTACTCTGATTGGCTTCCTACTGTCTGCGGGCAGTGGGGGATAAAGTGGTGGCGGGTCCTGTAACATGTATAATGCAGAAATATTGTAAAATAATCTCAATTAACGCTGCAGCTGCCTCATGTATGGGGCCCTGTGGCCCCCAGTGCACTCACATAGTCCTGGTCGTGGGTGTTGGACAGCAGGTTTTGTAGGTGGCGGGGCCAGTCCTCCCGTCTCTGCAGTAAGTCATGGACGCGCTCCTCTCTGCACATGTAGCAGCTCCAGGGATCCTCCTCTATGGCGGCCTGAGAGGTTCCTCGTCCCACCAACAAGTCTACGCAGTCCACACAGAAACACCTGGGACATAAAGGGGGAGATGTTGAGGGTTATTCTTCAGGTTTTCTTCACAGGCGTGAAAAGCGCTTGCAGTCCGGATACAACCCGGTCGACACGAGATGCAGACACTGAACGTATTGAACTTGCTGCAAAGCTTCCGCTTTTCCCTGAACAGATCCTGACCGAATACATATCGCTCATATGGACGAGGCCGTAGTCTGAATGCTGTAGAGGCCTCCAAGTCCAATCATGGTCAAGGATCTTCCTACCCACCTTTTGCGGCTATTTTTAAAAAATTGTCGTACAGCCCCACGCATCAATGACGAATAAATGAAGCGCCGTAGAAATTAGACCAAATTTGCGTCTAATTCTGCCAGAAAAAAAACACACATACACCCCATCAAATTCAGTCGAACCAGGAAAAAGAGACAAGAAAAACAGGCGCAAAACAATGAGTAAGGCTACTTTCACACTCGCGTTTTGGGCGGATCCGTTATGGATCTGCAAAAACAGATCAGTTACAATAATACAACCGTCTGCATCCGTCATGAACAGTTCCGTTTCTATTATCTGTAACATAGCCAAGACGGATCCATCATGAACACCATTGAAAGTCAATGGTGGACGGATCCGTTTTATATTGTACCTGATTGTGTCAGAGAAAACGGATCCGTCCCCATTGACTTACATTGTGTGCCAGGATGGATCCGTTTGGCTCAGTTTCGTCAAGAGGACAGCTTTACAGTTGTTGCAGTGTTACAGTCACCCCTGTGGACAATACTGCTAATCAGATAGACGGTTCGATTACCAGTTTATCCATGTAGTCTCGGAGCGTGGATGTTACCTTAATGAAAGCCCCTTTACTACCTCTGCTTCGCTCGGCATCCCACGTGGCGTCCCACGTGTTGAGGAGATGCCGATCTGTCCTGTTCCTGAAGAGATTAGGTGAGCGGTGAAGGTTTAGAAATTGAGGAGCGCTCCTTCTTGTTACAAGCAAATAGATAGCGTATAGTCCAAGGTTTTCAACATAGGGATATCGCTATTTCCATAGTGTCAATTCCTTAGAAGCACCAGACAAGTTTCGGAGCTACATGATCCTTCATCAGTGGTAGAATTATGAACGCGGCTCTGGATACCTATCATTTTATGCAGATTCATCTTCTAAATTGGATAAACATGTAATTTATGTTGTCACACATTTTCAGCTTTTTTGCATCAATGATTTTCTTTTCTGTGAAACTTTTCTTGGTGACGGACCGCTGCACACTCTGTGTGCATTCACTGTGAAAGAAGTTTTGCTTCAAATTCCAGAAGGAGACATTATCCATTATGGCCAGCAGGTGGCAGTAAAGCACCTCTTTATATTGTAGTCTATAGAAATATTAGGCTCTATTGCCACCTGCTGGCCAGAACAGGCACTACCTCCATATTGAATCTTACAGTACCTTGTGCTCTGTAGTAACATGTAATTTTCTGTTAGGAGTTTGAACATGGACATGTGTCCTTCTAGTGTCCACTGTCGTGTATTCCTGCATTTCACTCACCTCCAGCAGCTCCTGTTACTGCACATCAGAATCTTCTCCCCGGAGCAGCATATGCTGCAGTAACTCTGCCGCCCGTCCTCATCGACATGATACCCCCAGCTCAGGAACCAGCTCTACATGGGGGGGACAGAGGACAGATAGTCATTATATGAGGATGGGCTCAGGACCAGAACTCATCTATTCCCCCATATCACCTGATAACCTCTGTAAATTATTAATATTTGAAAGCTTCATTAATTCCGTGGTGCTGTACATGAATATATTAGATGAAGCTCCATGTCAGTGAAGTAAGATAATTACCTTGCATCTGCTGCACAGGCCCCCAACAAAGAGGGGGTGCAGGTCACTGATACTGAGGTCTCCACAGGCAAGGCAAAAATCTAGAAGAAACAGAAGAAGCAGCGTCAAGATAGAGAGGTCCTCATTATTAAACATAGAAAACTATTGTCTATGAGAGACTGGGACAACCAGACCTCCAGGATAGGACCACCGTAGCATCTCCCACAGGGATGGTCACCTAGATTTTATAGAGTCCTTAACAGTAAATCTTAATTGCTGAGCGACATCTTCTGTTCCTGTAAATATATGATCTACATAGAGACAGAGAGACACTGCTGTATCATCTACCTCCAGCAGAGGAAGCCTGGACATAATGTGTGCAGAGGACACTGCTCTAGTGTGTGCATGTGTGTGCCGAGGACACTGCTCCAGTGTGTGCATGTGTGTGCAAAGGACGATGCTCCAGTATGTGCACATGTGTGCCGAGAACACTGCTCCAGTATGTATATGTGTGTGCCGAGGACACTGTTTCAATATGTGCATGTGTGTGCAGAGAACACTTCTCCAGTGTGTGCATGTGTTTGCCGAGGACACTATTCCAGTATGTGCATGTGTGTGCTGAGGACACTGCTCCAGTATGTGTATGTGTATGCAGAGAACACTGCTCCAGTGTGTGCACGTGTGTGCCGAGGACACTGCTCTAGTGTGTGCATGTGTGTGTCGAGGACACTGCTCCAGTATGTGCATGTGTGTGCCGAGGACACTGCTCCAGTGTGTGCATGTGTGTGCAAAGAACACTGATCCAGTGTGTGCACATGTGAAGAGATCACTGCTCCAGTGTGTGCAGAGAACACTGCTCCAGTGTGTGCATGTGTGTGCCGAGGACACTGCTCCAGTATGGGCATGTGTGTGTGCAAAGAACATTGTTCCAGTGTGTGCATGTGGTTGCAGAGAACACTGCTCCAGTGTGTGCACGTGCGCGCCGAGGGCACTGCTCCAGTATGTGCATGTGTGTGCAGGGAACATTGCGCCATTGTGTGCATGTGTGTGCAAAGAACACTGATCCAGTGTGTGCAGAGACCACCACTCCAGTGTGTTAATGTGTGCAGAGATCACTGCTCCAGTGTGTGCACATGTCAAGTGTTCAATTTTGGTCCCCATTCCCTCAGTGCTTTGCGGCCAGGGGCCACAGAAGCTCAAAGCTTTAATGATGCCTGAGGCAAAAATTGAAATTGCACCCCACGACCTATGCAAAATTCTTGACCTAACCCCTTCCCTCCAGCCAGGGTGTAACTTAACCAGCAGGCACTTTCTATAATACCAGTGTCCTACAATGTGGCACAAGGGTCTTTGGGCCCCCTCAGGCTCCTTGGGCCAGTAGCGACTGCCACCTCTGTACCCTCTATAGCTACGCTCCTGAGTGTGTGCAGAGAACACTGCTCCAGTGTGTGCACATGTGTGCAGAGACCTCTTCTGTAGCTCTCTCAGAGTTGGACCCAGGTACCATAGAAGAACCAAAACAACAAGAGAAATTATGACCTCGTGGTCCCAATGCAGAGTATCAGAACCAGATGGATACTGGAGCAGCTAGCAGGAAGTATAAACCAGAGTGCTGATGGAGAACAGGGGAATCCTCCAGACAGTCATCTCCGGTGGAGGCCAATGGCTGTATACAGAGGCTAAACACACTAGTGTCCTCACAGCAGAGACTGATCAAGCAGTGACTGCCCCTGAGAGGGAGGTAAGACTGTCTTAGCTGCATCCAGCCCGTCACTTGTCACATCTGTATTCCACCTCCACTTTAGCAAAGAAAAGTTATTCACACCCAGTCTGTCCGGCCGCACCTTACATGATTAAGATCAGAGATACACAGACATGTCTGCACTCGGCGTCACGTATGTTCTGACTACCGCTCTGTTAGTATGTTGTCGCACAGTCTGCTGGACAGAGGAGCAGACAAGAAGCTACAGAGGTTCTTCTCATTACTACAGATGGTTCCTTACCTTCCATGTGTCTCAACTCCTGCCTCACCTCATCAAAGAGAGCTTCTGAAAGACATAAAGAACATGGATCAGTGCCCATGTTATACCAGAATATGTGCCAACATTATAATCAGTACCCATGTTATAGCAGAATATGTGCCAACTAGAGATGAGTGATCCACCTTTCGAGATTCTTTTCGGGTCTGATTTGCTGAATTTTTGAAAAAGTTCCGTTCGGACGCAAAGAATAAATGAGCGTGCCAGAATAAATGAGCGCTTCCATCAATACAGATGGAAGCGCTCATTGCTGGAGCCCTGGGAGCTGAGTCCTGTCACTCACCGCTCTGCTTCCAGCGCTCCTCCCGCTCCACCATTCAGCCTGCAGGCACGGATCGCACTGCCGGCATGTGTGGGTGGAGCCTGTAGCCAGGTAATCTGCATGAGCTCCGCCCACACAGTGCTGCAGAACGATCTGTGCCTGCAGGGAAGAGAGGACTGTGAGCTTCAGGAGCGGGACAAGGTGAGTAGGTACTGTGTTTTTTTTTATTTTATTAATACAGAGGGGTCTCAGAGGACTTTATTACTATGAAGGGGGCACAGAGGACTTTATTTCTATGGAGGTGGCAAAGGGGGCATTACTAGCACAGTGGGCATTACTACTATTAAGTGGGGACAATGGACATTATAACTATAAAACAATAGGGATTATTACTATAAAGGGGACACAATGGGGATTATTACTATGGAGGGGGCACAGAGGGCATTACTACTATGGAGGGGGCACAGAGGGCATTACTAGCACAGTGGGCATTACTACTATTAAGGAGGCACAATCGACATTAGTATTGTGAATGGGGAACAATGGGCATTATTACTATCAAGAGAGCACAGTGGGCATTATTACTATAAAGGGGGCACAATGGGGATTGTTACTATGAAGGGGGCAAAGTGGGCATTATTTTACTATAAAGGGGGCACAATGTGGATTATCACTATGAAGGGGGCACAATGGGGATTATTACTGTGAAGGGGACACAGTGGGGATTATTACTGTGCAGGGGGCACAGAGCGGGCATAACTACTGTGACGGGGCACACATCTGCACAAAACTACTGTGAGGGTTGTGCAATGAGGGCAACGAGAGGGTACAATTTTTTTTTAAGTATTGGGGGGGGGGGGGGGGTGCCAGAGAAAGGACCTGCCCTGGGTGCAAAACACCCTAGGCACGCCACTGCTGCGAGGGGAAAATATTGCCCCATTTTGCTTTGATAGCGGGGGTCTAAAAGCATGGCTATCCAATAACCATCAGACTGCTTGATGTCAACACTATTCCTGACCATTAGGTGTCGTGGTCAGTCATCATCATCATCCTCTTTCTCCTCCAACTCCGACTGCTCTACCTCCTCCTCAAGTGGCAGCAACTCCTCCTCCATGGGAGTTTCTCATTGGGCCACCTGTTGCATACATCTTTTCAAAAATACATATGAGAGGGAGAGGGACAACTGCAGTATGAACAGCAGAGCTGCCACTACCCGACTTGGACACAACACATGCTCCATGCTAAGGCGGCCTAATGCATGACCAAATCATTCACAGCTTTCTGCTGTTTCTGCTTTCTGCTGCTCAAGTGTGTGCAATGTTGAATTCCAGTGAGTTGGAATGTCTCTGAGCGGTGTAGCTACAGACCATTTTGATGCTGCAAGTCCAGGAGAGCGTTCCTCACTACGTGACAACAGTTGGAAAGAGGGACAGTCTCCTGGACGTTGCCAGTACTTTGCCCAAGCCAGTGTAATTTGTTAGGTCATGCAGGGCGCATGTGTTTCTCACAGGTTCTGGGTGGCCAGGATATTGCACCCAATGTTGCTGACCACATTGCCCAGTTGAAGTCAGCGAGATGACAGCCAGCAGGATGTCTGCTGCTTGATGTTTGCTGCCGGTGTGGCTACTCTCTCCCAGGCCAATCAGCTCCAACACGGCGGCATCACCAGATCCCGAGGCAGATGTGGCTCTGGCTGTTGTTTGGGAAGTACGTGGCCTCTGCTCTTTATTGCTGCCGCCACCGCTCTTCTGCAATGATGCTGCTTCCTCCTCAGCACCCCGATCCAGCTCCCAGGTCCTGTCCTCACCCTCCCTGCTGCTTTTATCAGACTGGGAGATATCATGGTGGATTCTTGGGGCCCTCCTCCCCTGCTCCTTCCCTGCTCTGAGTTTTCCCCGACTGCCACTGTCGCTGCCCCATCAGCAATGCTATGGCTACGGGGGACACTATTAGCACCACCATCAACACAGGTATGCATGTACCTCCTCCGCAACCTCCTCCTCAGGGCAGCCCAAATGGTGAGGACTCTCACAGAAGTAGGAGACTCTCTTGACTATCTGCCTTAAGATGTAGTGGGGTTTTGATGCCACTTCTTAGGAAGAAGGAAGGCACCACTCTAGGAATGGGCAGTGAAGACTGAGAGGACTTCACTGAAAGCCGTCTTTGGGGCTGCAGGGAGGAGGAGCAGGAGGAACATTGTGACCCCTGGCTTCAAGGCATGGTGTCGGATTGCTGCAACTGAGAGGAGGAGTGTCACGAACAAACGTGTACTAAACCCACTATGCCACGTGTCCTATCTCCTCTAAGGGCGTTGTTTAAGTAAACCCCTTGTTCTTCACAGTACCCCTGATGGTGGTGATAGACTTTCCCGAGGAGAACATCAGGTCTCTACCTCTTAAGGAGGATAGGCACACGAGGAAACTGGTCCTGGAGGACCAGGAGGTACCTGAGAAAGGTACCAGAGGTCCAGATGATGTCGGCAGGAGTAACCAGGAGCAACACTGCAGAACCAAAGGAAGAGGCAAAGGCGAAGTCGGACAAGCAAAAGGTTGGGGCAGGCGGCACAGGTAAGGCAATCCGGGTTGGCAACAGGAGAGTCAAGGCAAGCAGGCAGGGATCTAACAGGTAGCAGAGTCAAGGAATACAAGTACGATTCAGGAACACAGGAACACAAGCGGAAATCAGAAACCTTAGCAGGACACAAGGAGCTTGATGCTGAGGAATCTGGAAAGGAGGCTGAGCCACTCATATATGCGCAGAAGGACTAGGAATGGTCAGCGAGGTCACATGACCTAACCCATAAAGCCCAGGAAGTGACACGCGCCAGCCTTTAAGGAAGTGCTGCAGGAAAGAAGCAGCAAGCATGCTGTGGCAAGGGCTGAGAGGAAACTGTGGAGCAGATCCCAGAACAACAGTACCTACATGGACAGAGCCCAGGACTGCAGAGATGAATGGGAAGCACTGGCGCATATCACCGCTGAACACGGCGCCCGCGACTGCGGCGGTAAGCAGGGGAACAGTGGCGCACAGCAGCCGTTGTTACAAGGAGTGAGCCATCCAATCCACAATATCATTCTCTTTCTCCTCAACTATAATGTTGCACCTTTCCGAAGCCAGCAGGGCCTACCACTGCTATTACTTCTGGCCACATGATGCTGCTGCTACCCACATTCTGGCCTTGGGTCTTTCGTTTGGAATCCTTCTGTAGCCAGGACATTTTTTGACCTCTTAGATGTTGTGCACTACCCCGTGTATTGGTGTACTAAACATTTATATGTGCTGCTTAATTAAATTGAACTCCCCCTAAAAAAAAAAAAAAAAAGAAAGAAAGAAAAATAAATTGCAACTGTGTGGAGAAATAAATGAACGTTAACGGATGATTAAGGGCCAGGCTTCACGCTCAAGTTTCAGGTTATCACTCACAGGTAGACTGCTGCTATACATTGTGTATTAATACAGTAATTAGGTATATATGCTGCTTAATTAAATTGAACAAGTCCGAAAAAAATGTATTATTCTTTTCCAACCACGTGGAAACTGAATATACGTAAACGGACGATTGAGGCCTAACCCTTAATATTACCTTAACACTATACCTATCACCGATATTCTGGTTTATTAAATTCAACAAGTCCTAAAAATTGCAACTGCGTGGAGAAATAAATGAACGTTGACGGATGATTAAGAGCCAGGCCTTACATTCAATTTCTCGTTATCACTCACAGGTAGATTGCTGCCTTACCTTGTGTCTTGTAGTAATCACATATATATGCTGGTTTAATTAAATGTAACAATCCCCAAAAAATGTAAATTGCTACTGTGTGGAAATGAAATTCATGAAATGGACGATTGAGACCTGATGCTCAGTTTCTTGTTATCACTCACAGGTAGATTGGCTCATCCAGGCTGTCTGTCAGCCTCGGTGCCAATCAGGGCAAGTCCCCCCGCCCCACTTCCTCTCAGGGTCATGTGAGACCTCCTTCTTCTTCTTCCCTAGTGCTTTTTTTCCTACCGACATGTGCAGTACGCTCCATTTTAATGGATTAGTCCAAAACTAACCTGAAAATCTTCGGGTTCTTCTGCGGTCCGAAAACACCAGTTTGCTCATACTTAGTGCCAACATTACAATCTGTGCCCAAGTTATATAATAATCAATGCCTATGTTATTTCATAAACTGTGCCTATTTATTACAGAATATCTGCTACTAATATATTATTAGTGCCCATTGTATATCATATTCAGTGCTCATGTTATAATCAATGCCTATGTTATGTCATAATCAGTGCCCAAATTATATCATAATATGCGCCAACATTATAATCAATGCTCATGTTATATAATATTCAGTACCCAGTATGTGATATGATAATCATTGGTATGCCTGCCACCACATACTGGTTTCATATACCAGTCATTGACATACCTGGCACCAGATATTGGCTTTATATACCAGTCACTGACATACCTGACACCAGATACTTATGTACCAATCACTGACATACCTGGCGCCAGATGCTGGTTTTATGGACCAGTCAATGACATACCTGACACCAGATATTGGATTTATATACCAGTCACTGACATACCTGACACCAGATACTGGTTTTATAGGCCAGTCATGGATATACCTGGCACCAGATACTGGTTTTAAGTACCAATCACTGACATACCTGTCACCAAATACTAGTTTGTAGACCATTTGTTGACATACCTTGTCCAGATAATGGTGTATAGACCAGTCACTGACATACCTGACACCAGATACTGGTTTTATAGGCCAGTCATGGATATACCTGGCACCAGATACTGGTTTTAAGTACCAATCACTGACATACCTGTCACCAAATACTAGTTTGTAGACCATTTGTTGACATACCTTGTCCAGATAATGGTGTATAGACCAGTCACTGACATACCTGACACTAGATACTGGTTTTATAGACCAGTCATGGATATACGTGGTACCGGATACTGGCTTTATAGGCCACTCACTGACATGCCTGGTGACAGGACATTGATGAATCTGCCCCAGAGAGAGATAAGATGTTGGTGATGCGAGACGGACAAACCTTGGATCTGCAGATTCCTCATTCTCCTCTCGGCCTCCCCAGGATACGGTTCCTCATCAGACACATAAATGTAATCATCTATAGGAGAGAGGAATAAATCATCCATAAGTGCCACACCTCCCCTACCGCGTGCAGCTGCCTGTATGTAATACATTATTACAGTGCAACATATTTTCACTTTGTTGTCCGTTTACAGACTATTAGGCAGATTAGATGAGGAGAGACTAATGAAGACTAAAGCGGGACACATCAGAAGGTCGACAGCTGTCTCTCCAAAGGTCAGGATTTATGCTCAATGGGCTTGGACGAACATGCACGTCTTGAACAGGACGAGAGGAGAAAGCTGCTGCCAGACCTCTCTGTCCTCTCCAGACCTCTCTGCCCCCTTCAGACCTCTGTCCTCTCCGGACCTCTCTGCTCCCTCCAGACGTCTGTCCTCTCCAGACCTCTATGTCCTCCCCAGACCTCTCTATCCTCTCCAGACCTCTCTGACCCCTCCAAACATCGCTGTCCCCTCCAGACCTTTCTCTGTCCTCTCCAGACCTCTCTCTGTACTCTCCAGACCTCTCTGTCCCCTCAAGACCGCTCTGTCTTCTCCAGATCTCTCTGTCCCCTCCAGACCTCTCTGTCCTCTTCAGATCTCTCTGTCCCCTCCATACCTCTCTGTCCTCTCCAGATCTCTCTGCCCCCTCCAGACCTCTCTGTCCTCTCCAGATCTTTCTGTCCCCTCAACACCCCTATGCCCATGCAGACTCTTTTGTCCTCTCCAGACTCCTCTGCCCACACTTTCCCCTCCAGACTCATCTTTCCTCTCCAGATTTCTCTGTCCTCTCTAGACCTCTCTGTCCCCTCTAGACTCCTATGTCCCGTACAGACTCCTCTGCCCTATTCAGATTCCATTGTCCCCTTAAGACTTCTCTGCCCTGACTGTCCTTTCTAGACTTTTCTCTTCCTTTTAGGTCCCTATGTCCCTTACAGACCCCTCTCTCCTCTACAGACTCCTCTGTCCCTTCCAGACTACTTAGTCCTCATTACAATATTTTGCTGCCTTCAGACACTTCCGCCGTCTTGAACAGAACATGCACTTCTTGAACAGGACGAGAGGAGAAAGCTGCTGCCAGACCTCTCTGTCCTCTCCAGACCTCTCTGCCCCCTTCAGACCTCTGTCCTCTCCGGACCTCTCTGCTCCCTCCAGATGTCTGTCCTCTCCAGACCTCTATGTCCTCCCCAGACCTCTCTATTCTCTCCAGACCTCTCTGACCCCTCCAAACATCGCTTTCCCCTCCAGACCTCTCTCTGTCCTCTCCAGACCTCTCTCTGTACTCTCTAGACCTCTCTGCCCCCTCAAGACCGCTCTGTCCTCTTCAGATCTCTCTGTCCCCTCCATACCTCTCTGTCCTCTACAGATCTCTCTGCCCCCTCCAGACCTCTCTGTCCTTTCCAGACCTTTCTGTCCCCTCAAGACCCCTATGCCCATGCAGACTCTTTTGTCCCCTCCAGACTCCTCTGCCCACACTTTCCCCTCCAGACTCATCTTTCCTCTCCAGATTTCTCTGTCTCTGTCTCTGCCTCTAGACTCCTATTTCCCGTACAGACTCCTCTGCCCTATTCAGATTCCATTGTCCCCTTACGACTCCTCTGCCCAGACTGTCCTTTCCAGACTTTTCTCTTCCTTTTAGGTCCCTTACAGACCCATCTTTCCTCTACAGACTCCTCTGTCCCTTCCAGACTGCTTAGTCCTCATTACAATATTTTGTTGCCTTCAGACCCTTCTGCCCCTTCAGACTCCTCTATTCCTTCCAGACCCCTCTGTACTCTCCAGATGCCTCTGCGCCATCCAGAATCATCTGTCCACCAAGACTCTTCCAGTCTAGATCCCTCTGTCTTCTCAAGACTCCTCTGTCCTCTGCAAACTCTTCTGTCTTTAACATACTCTTCTGTCCTCTCAAAACTCTTCGGTCTCCCTCCAGACTCTTCTGCCCCTTCCACACTTTGTGGCTATCATTGTGATGAGGGCACTGTTATGGGGACAATCTGGATGTCATTAATATGAGGGCACTGGCTGTAGCATTATCAGGGCACAAGCCTCTTATGTCTGTCTTTTCCATCTCCAGAAGTGCAGGTACAGGTGGTATGTGCAGTGTCACCAGTGTAATAACAATACATGTGCCCCTTGTCTGTACAGTAGATGGTCTGACGTCTTCAGACATCGCTAACTTAACAACAGACTGTGTGTTTCCATTGTCTGACTTATTCAACATCGGAGTATGCTGTCAGTGAATGGAAACATTGTTATAAGAAATCCTCGCTGCTATGATCCCACCTGATACACAATCCTTTTCATCCGCCGTCTTCCCCTTCTCTGAACTTGAAGAAGTAGAACACGACACATCCTCATCATCATCATCATCGGACACCACATAAATATAACCTGTCACAATATGAAATTGCAGTGAGCAGAAGATATGGGAGCGCTGTGGATGACACTGTTATGGGGGCACTGTGGAGGTCACTGTTATGGGGGCGCTGTGGATGACACTGTTATGGGGGCACTGTGGATGTCACTGTTATGGAAGCACTGTGGATGTCACTGTTATAGGGGCACTGTGGATGTCACTGTTATGGGGGCACTGTGGATGTCACTGTTATGGGGGCACTGTGGATGACACTGTTATGAGGGCACTGTAGATGTCACTGTTATGGCGGCACTGTGGATGTCACTGTTATGGGGGCACTGTGGATGTCACTGTTATGGGAACACTGTGGATGTCACTGTTATGGGGGCACTGTGGATGTCACTGTTATGGGGGCACTGTGGATGTCACTCCTATGGGGGCACTGTGGATGTCACTGTTATGGGGGCACTGTGGAAGTCACTGTTATGGGGGCACTGTGGATGTTACTGTTATGGGGGCACTGTGGATGTCACTGTTATGGGGGCACTGTGGATGTCACTGTTATGGGGGCACTGTGGATGTTACTGTTATGGGGGCACTGTGGATGTCACTGTTATGGGGGCACTGTGGAGGTCACTGTTATGGGGGCACTGTGGATGTCACTGTTATGGAGGCACTGTGGATGTCACTGTTATGGGGGCGCTGTGGATGTCACTGTTATGAGGCACTGTGGATGTCAGTGTTATGGGGGCACTGTGGATGTCACTGTTCTGGGGGCACTGTGGATGTCATTGTTATGGGGGCACTGTGGATGTCAATGTTATGGGGGCACTGTGGAAGTCACTGTTATGGGAGCACTGTGGATGTCACTGTTATGGGGGCACTGTGGATGTCACTGTTATGGGGGCTCTGTGGATGTCACTGTTATGGGGGCACTGTGCATGTCACTGTTATGGGGGGCACTGTGGATGACACTGTTATGGGAGAACTGTGGATATCACTGTTATGGGGGCACTGTGGATGTCACTGTTATGGGGGCACTGTGGATGTCACTGTTATGGGAGCACTGTGAATGTCAGCGTTATGGGGGCACTGTGGATGTCGCCGTTATGGGGGCACTGTGGATGTCACTGTTATGGGGCACTGTGGATGTCACTGTTATGGGGGCACTGTGGATGTCACTGTTATGGGGGCACTGTGGATGTCACTGTTATGGAGGCACTGTGGATGTCACTGTTATGGGGGCACTGTGGATATCACTGTTATGGAGGCACTGTGGATGTCACTGTTATGGGGGCACTGTGGATGTCACTGTTATTGAGGCACTGTGGATGTCACTGTTATGGAGGCACTGTGGATGTCACTGTTATGGGGGCACTGTGGATGTCACTGTTATGGGAGCACTGTGGATGTCACTGTTATGGGGGCTCTGTGGATGTCACTGTTATGGGGGCACTGTGGATGTCACTGTTATGGGGGCACTGTGGATGTCATTGTTATGGGGGCTCTGTAGATGTCACTGTTATTGGGGCACTGTGGATGTCACTGTTATGGGGGCACCGTGGATGTCACTGTTATGGGGGCACCGTGGATGTCACTGTTATGGGGGCACTGTGGATGTCAGTGTTATGGGGGCACTGTGGATGTCACTGTTATGGGAGCACTGTGGATGTCACTGTTATGGGGGCACTGTGGATGTCACTGTTATGGAGGTGCTGTGGATGTCACTGTTATGGGGGCACTGTGGATGTCACTGTTATGGGGGCACTGTGGGGAGTCACTGTGGATGGGGCACTGTGGATGTCACTGTTATGGGGGCACTGTGGATGTCACTGTTATGGGGGGCGCTGTGGATGTCACTGTTATGGGGGGCACTGTGGATGATGCTGTTATGGGGAGCTGTGGATGTCACTGTTATGGGGGCACTGTGGATGTCTGAACTGTGGATGGCGGGCTGTCACTCGTTAGGGGGCACCGTGGATGTCACTGTTATGGGGAGCACCGTGGATGTCCAGTGTTATGGGGGCACTGTGGATGCTAAGCCACTGTTATTGGTACTGTATGTCATTGTCAGGTACCGTGGATGTCACTGTTATGGGTGATGCTTAGTCATAGGGGGCACCAGATGTCAGGCATGGGGTACCTGTGATGCCGCTGCTGTGAGTACCAGATGTCACTGTTATGGGGGCACTGTGGATGTCACTGTTATGGGGGCACTGTGGATGTCACTGTTATGGGGGCACTGTGGATGTCACTGTTATGGGGGCACTGTGGATGTCACTGTTATGGGGGCACTGTGGATGTCACTGTTATGGGGGCACTGTGGATGTTACTGTTATGGGGGCACTGTGGATGTCACTGTTATGGGGGCACTGTGGATGTCACTGTTATGGGGGCACTGTGGATGTCATTGTTATGGGGGCACTGTGGATGACACTGTTATGGGGGCACTGTGGATGTCACTGTTATGGAGGCACTGTGGATGTCACTGTTATGGGGGCACTGTGGATGTCACTGTTATGGGGGCACTGTGGATGTCACTGTTATGGGGGCACTGTGGGGGTCACTGTCATGGGGGCACTGTGGATGTCACTGTTATGGGGGCTCTGTCGATGTCACTGTTATGGGGGTACTGTGGATGTCACTGTTTTGGGGGGCACTGTGGATGTCACTGTTACGGTGGCGCTGTGAATGTCACTGTTATGGGGGCACTGTGGATGTCACTGTTATGGGGGCACTGTGGAGGTCACTGTTATGGGGGCACTGTGGATGTCACTGTTATGGGGGCACTGTGGATGTCACTGTTATGGGGGCTCTGTGGATGTCACTGTTATGGGGGCACTGTGGATGACACTGTTATGGGGGCACTGTGGATGTCACTGTTATGGGGGCTCTGTGGATGTTAGTGTTATGGGGGCACTGTGGATGTCACTGTTATGGGGGCACTGTGGATGTCACTGTTATGTGGCACTGTGGATGTCACTGTTATGGGGGCACTGTGGATGTCACTGTTATGGGGGCACTGTGGATGTCATTGTTATGGGGGCACTGTGGATGACACTGTTATGGGGGCACTGTGGATGTCACTGTTATGGGGGCACTGTGGATGACACTGTTATGGGGGCTCTGTGGATGTCACTGTTATGGGGGCCCTGTGGATGTCACTGTTATGGGGGTACTGTGGATGTCACTGTTTTGGGGGGCACTGTGGATGTCACTGTTATGGTGGCGCTGTGAATGTCACTGTTCTGGGGGCACTGTGGATGTCCCTGTTATGGAGGCACTGTGGATGTCACTGTTATGGGGGCACTGTGGATGTCACTGTTATGGGAGCACTGTGGGTGTCACTGTTATGGGGGCGCTGTGGATGTCACTGTTATGGGGGCACTGTGGATGTCACTGTTATGGAGGCACTGTGGATGTCACTGTTATGGGGGCGCTGTGGATGTCACTGTTATGGGGGCACTGTGGAGGTCACTGTTATGGGGGCACTGTGGATGTCACTGTTATGGGGGAACTGTGGATGTCACTGTTATGGGGGCGCTGTGGATGACACTGTTATGGGGGCGCTGTGGATGTCACTGTTATGGGGGCACTGTGGATGTTACTATTATGTGTGCACTGTGGGGGTCACTGTTATGGGGGCACTGTGGATGTCACTGTTATAGGGGCACTGTGGATGTCCCTGTTATGGGGCATTCTCTTAAGTGTTAGTATAACTGATTGCTGGCAGTGTCTGGAAAAACTGCAAAAGGACATTGTCCCTGATATGGATGTACCTGACATGTGATCTTCATTCACTTTCCTCCTCTTCTCTGAGCTTCCAGCAGAATAAGGCTCATCATCATCATCATCATCATCACCATCATCATCGGACACCATATAAATGTGGCCTATTAACATATGAATATGAGGGGAGCGGAACTGAGATATGGCAATGTGGATTTCACTGTTTTTTGCATTGATATCACTGTTTGCTGTAAGTGGATAGAACTTTTTTTTATAGGAATTTGCCCCGATGTGTTTGTACCTGACATATGATCCTCTTCATCCACCTTCCTCTTCCTTGAGCATCCAGTAGAGCGCGGCTCATCATCATCATCGGACTGTATATAAATGTAGCCTGGCATGAAATGGACATGAGGTGAGAAGATGAGACACATGATCTCCTTAATCCTAAATCTGACACTTCCGTGCCATGATGTTGGAGCAGGGGCCGCATTTTAGGGGTCGAAGAGACCACCTTATTGCTGGAGGTGATAATGAACTGGGAATGTGACATCTGCAGCTTCTTATCCCCCATACTACCATCTATACATCAGGTACAGCCTCCTCCCTTACCCTGGAGGTACTCACCATCATTACTCTCCTTCATCTTCTCTCCGGAGTTCTCATCATCAAACTCCTCAAAGACGTGATCTTAAAACAGAGAACAGAGTGGTTGTGAGGACATCTTGCCCTAACAGTCCCCCCTCTAAGACCCTCTGAAAACTCTGACTGCTCACTTTATTACATGTGCCCCAGTCCTGGTGGTAACTCTTCTTATTACTAGGAACATCTTCTAATGACTGACACCCTAATATATGATTCTATGTCCTCCTTCTATCCTCCCCAGACTCCTCTGACCCCTCCAGATCTCTGTTACCCCTAGATTCCTCTGTCCCCTCAAGTAATCTATGTCCATCCAGTCTCCAGTCCCCTCCAGGACTCTGTGTACTCTACAGATCTCTATGTTCCTACAGACTCCTCTACCCTTCTTTGTCCCTTCTAGACATCTGTCTCCTCCAGATCTCTCCACCCTTCTCTAAACTCTTCTGTCCATTTCAGACCCCTCTATCCTCCTCTAGACCTCTCTGCCCCCACATCCTCTGGCCTCTGCAGACCTTCCTGTCCCTGTTCAGACCCCTTTATCTTTTCTAGACCTCTCTGTCCTCTCCAGACCTCTTTTGCTTCTAGACTACTCTGCCCCCCTTCACACCTCTATCTCCCATCCAGACTTCCCTGTCGCCTCCAGACCCCATTATCCCCTCCAGATCTCTCTCACCCCAGATCTCGCTGTCCCCTCCGGATCTCTGTTCCCTCTAAACCCCTTTAACCTCTCCAGACCTCTGTTACCACTAGACACTTCTATCCCCCCCAGATCTCTGTCACCTCTAGATCTTTCTGTCCCTTTTAGACTCATCAGTCTCCTCCAGAACCATCTATCCCCTCCAGATCCATCTATCCCCTCCAGATCCATCTATCCCCTCCAGCCTCTGTCCCCTCCAGACCCATCTTTACCCTCCAGACCCATCTATCCCCTCCAGATCTCTGTTACCTCTAGATTCCTCAGTCCCCCGCAGGCCTCTATGTCCTCTACAGATCTCTATGTTCCTACAGACTCCTCTCTGACCCTTCTAGACAGACAACTGTCTTCTCCAGATCTTTCTACCTCCCTCCAAACTTTTCTGTTCATTTCAGCCCCCTCTATCCTCCTTTAGACCTCTCTGTCCCCATTAGACATCTCTTCTCCCCCACCCTACGTCCTCTCCAGGATCCTCTGTCACCTTCAGATCCACCTCCGGCATCCTCCATGCCACAGCTCCAGGGTTCACCTCCATTCATGGTGCAGCTGTGTATGAAAACATTTCTGCTTAGAAACATCTTGTCCCCCATGTGAAACATTGCATTACACTGCTACTGTGTTATAATACAACACATACCCAACATCAGCCATAATACAACAAAGAAACAATGATAGAACTCACATACAGTATAATAGTATAACACAAGTACAATTATACAACTCAGATACCACAATACAACACAGCTATAATAATACAACACATAAATGATACAGCACTGCTACAATAATGCAACAAAGATACAATCCTACAACTCAGATGCAATAATATAACAAAGATACAATCATAGAACACACATACAATAATACAACACATATATAATAATATAGCTAATGAACAACATCAACCATAATACAACAAAGATACAATCATAGAACACATAACTAATACAATACAGATACAAATATACCACACAACACACACTGATACAAGTACAATAGTGCAACTCATATACAATACAACTCAGACACAATAACACTGCACATAATAATAAAGCATGGCTACAATAATACAACAGAATAATATCAGAAAGATACAACAATAGAACCCACATACAATACTACAACAGATACAATTATACAACAAAATGACATTAATACAACACATAAATGATAACATACAACTCATACTGTATACAATACAAATACAACTTAATATAATACTATAGCACAGGGGTAATATTACAGCTCAGATACAATAATACAGCTCACAGTAACACAACACATAAATAACTATAAAACACACAATAATGCCCAAGGTATATGCAGGGTCACAGCAGGTATATAAGGGCACAACACACACAATGATGCTGCACAGATACAGTAATGCAGGTGGTATTTTCAGCAGTACAGCAGGGATATAATAGTACAGAACACACAGTTCACATTCGTGTCTATGGCTGCAGCAGTGACTACTATCATCTCCATATAATTTCTGGGCATTCCTGGTACTTACTTTCACTCTTCAGGAAGTCGCTGCAACAGAAGGAGATTCCACATGTGACCAGCAGAGGGCGCTGTACCCGAGCTCAAAGTAACTCCCTGCATTTCCACACAGGACCAGCAGAGGGCGCGGTGCACCAGCCTGTAATTGTGCAGACCCTGAGGTAGGTAAGTGAGAATGTTAGAGACATCTCCTGGGGCAGCACAGTCCATGATGTGACCCCATAGTCCTGAGAATCACAGTAATAGTGCAAACAGTGCTGGAAATATGGGGCTGCGCTACATTTCCGGACTGGAACCAGTATGACCATGGGAAGGGTTTGCATTAGGACGCAATCCGTGTGGCAGGTGTATCGCACCGCCATTAGGTTATTACATCAAGCTCTATATAGAAGAATAAAACATATATTTCATAGATAACTCCCATCATCTGCTTCATGGAGCCCACATAGCATTATTACTGTCTGGTTGTCAGAGAACATTGCTAGCCTTGAGTTGTCAGATAACATTACGGTTCTTTAGTAGTCAGGTGACATGATTGATAGTCTTTGGTGGTCAAAAATATTACTGGTCGCAACTTGTCAGATAAAATCACTGATTTTTAGTTGTCAGATTACATTATGCGTCTCCAGTTGTCAAATAATTGCAAAAAGTTGCCACATTAATGCTCCAGTTATTAGAAATAATTACTGCTTTTAACTTGTCAGAAAATATTTCTGGTCTTAGGTTGTCAGGTACTGAGCATTACTGATATTTGTCTGATAGCATAACTGGTTGTCAGATAGGATTACTGATCCTTAGTTGTCAGATAACATTACAGTCTCTGCTTGAAAGAATCATTTACTGACCTTTCGTTATCAGGTAATATTACTGGTCGTCAGTTGTCAGAGAACATTATGGGTCGCCAGTTGTCAGATAACTTTACAGATTTCTAGTTGTCAGATTAAATGACTGGTTTCAAGTCGGAAGATAACACATTTTGTCTTCAGTCATCACATGATATAAATGGTCTTCAGTTGTCAGACAGCATGATGTGCCTCGAGTTGTTGCATGATCTTATTGGTTTCTGGTTGTCAGATAAAATTATTGGTCTCCTTTAGTTGTCAGGGTTGGTGGATGATTTTACATTATACAGACGTGGACAAAACTGGACTTATATAACCACTGGAAGAACGTGTGAACACACCAGGACTTCCAGATATGAGGGAAGCCTAGAGGAAAGGTGCCATTTTCAGAACTATACATGGGAGGTAAGTAAGTGACCCCAGACACAAGGGTCAGTAATCCAGAGGCTCCAAATGGGGTTGTCTTCTACTGGACCTTTGGTGTCCATTATTATCTCAGAGCCCAGAGGATCTTTTGGTTCTCTGGCCGACCGACCTTACTGGTAACCAGATATTTCACACAGTAGAACCAGTATTGTCGGCCACTCTCCCAGTGAGTCATCCCAGCTGGAAATGCTGGAAATGATGATGGTGCCCCAGATGCGAGCAGTGGACAAAATATCTGGAACCATAGAGGAAGGTTCATAGATATGATCATAGAGGAAGCGGCCGGACAGGTAACACCAAGAACAGATTATAAAGTAAAGGCAATGAATTTTGTACAATCCTGAGAAGATACATTTGCATTCACTAAAGACAACGCTGTTATGATAGAATATTCCTCAAAAATGCCCAATAACATGATATTTTGCGACTGGAATCCCCAGTGATTGGCTGTAATCTGTGGAGGACCCTGCAGCGCCTCCACAGGTGAAATGAAGAATTGCACTTTGCTCTTCACATCAATGGGTTTCATGGAGGTGCTGGGTCCTCCAAAGAGACGGAGAGTTCTTTGTAGACACTAGTGATGAGCGGCAGGGGCAATATTAGAACTCGTGATATTTCGCAAATATTTGGGCAAATATTCGTCATAAATGCACAAATTTGAAAATTCGTGACTATTTTCTTTATTGCTGTAATATTCGCGTAATGCGTGCGCAATACAGGCGTGGGTCACTATTGCTACATTTTTCAAGCTTCTCGAAGTTTGCTGAGACTGGAGTAACTGGTTGGCACAGCAAAACATTACAATAGCTTTATATGCAGATAGAATGCTCCGATATATTCGCAATTGCGCAAATCGGCAATTAATGATGCAAATATTTTTGAGCAATACGGGCAACTTCACATTTTATCAGGTCTGACTACATATTAGTGATTGGTGCACTAATTATTGTTGTGAACTTGTGACATCACAGCACTATGTATGTATGTAGCATGTATGTATGTGTGGAACCTATCATAGTAACATAGTATATGAGACCGAAAAAAGACATTTGTCCATCCAGTTCGGCCTGTTTCCTACAAGTTGATCCAGAGGAAGGCAAAAAACCCCTGTGAGGCAGAAGCCAATTTTCCCCACTTAAGGGGAAAAAATCCCTTCCCGACTCCAATCAGGCAATCAGAATAACTCCCTGGATCAACGACCCCTCTCTAGTAGCTGTAGCCTGTAATATTATTACACTCCAGAAATACATCCAGGCCCCTCTTGAATTTCTTTATTGTACTCACCATCACCACCTCCTCAGGCAGAGAGCCCCATAGTCTCACTGCTCTTACCGTAAAGAATCCTTTTCTATGTGTGGGGAGTCGCTCTGGTAGATAGCGGTGCAAGTGCAGTACCGAGGCAAAACAAGGAGTCCAGAATTGTGCAACAAACAGTGTTTTATTCACACTGACACAAAAATAAACAGAAACAGTCTCTTGGTGGTAATTCACACAGGCCAGACACAAGGAGGCAAAGCAAAACAGGCCAACACAGGTTCAGTCACCTGGGAGGTGTAGGTGCAGGTTCGCACCACGCTGTCGGCCCCGCCGCAGGAGAATCCAGCTTCAGGTAGCCAGGAACAAAACACCTCCTTGCTGAGCTCTTTCCTCCAGGACAGAGAACTCCTCAGCCCTGTTAGCAGCTCCAGGATAATCACCACCCCAGCTGCTAAGGAGGCTGCCTTCTAAAGGGGCCGGATAAAGTCCGGCCTGGACCGTGGGAGTAGGCACCCACCCTACACTTTACCTACTCCCAGTAAGAGCCGGCCCGGATTAGCTTTGCAGCCAAACTAAGTCACAGAGTCTAGCAGCACTAGCTGCTGCAGACAAAAACCCGGCTCTCACCTCACCGAGGCCAGCAACCTCGGTGACACGTACCTGCCATCGCATATGATACCTTGCACCCTCTTACACACCCCCTTTGTTCAACCCTGAGGGGTGAACACACGTGAGGCAGTGGACGCGGGACAGGGCATCTGCGTTGCCCTGCAAGCGGCCTGCCCTGTGTTCCACGGAGAATTTGAAATTTTGAAGGGATAGGAACCACCTGGTGACCCGAGCATTCCTCTCCTTGGCCTGACTCATCCACTTGAGGGGGAATGGTCGGTCACCAGACGGAACCTCCTCCCTAACAGGTAGTAGCGGAGAGATTCGAGTGCCCACTTGATAGCCAGGCACTCCCTCTCCACTATACTATATCTGGACTCAGCGGGACTGAGCTTACGGCTCAGGAAGACAACGGGATGTTCTTCCCCGTTGACCTCCTGCGACAGTACCGCACCGAGGCCTACCTCCGAGGCGTCGGTCTGTACGACAAACTCCTTGTTGAAGTCGGGTGTCACCAAAACCGGGGACCCACACAGGGCCGACTTCAACGCGGAGAAAGCCTCCTCCGCCTTCTCACTCCAGCTAACCCTCCCAGACTTTCGCCCCTTCAACAGGTCTGTCAATGGCGCTGCTATTGTGGCAAAGTGGGGCACAAACCTCATGTAGTATCCTACAATCCCCAGGAACGACTTTACCTGCCTGGTGGTGACCGGTCGGGGCCAGTTGCGAATGGCCTCTACCTTAGTTACCTGAGGTTTGATGACTCCCGCCCAATTACATATCCCAGATATTTGGTCTCTTCCAACCCAATCGCACACTTTTTGGATTGGCGGTTAGTCCAGCTTTCCTCAGGGCATCCACTACCGCCTGCACCTTGGGTAAATGGCTTTCCCAGTCGGTGCTGTGGATGACTACATCATCTAAGTAGGCCGAGGCGTACCGACGATGTGGTCGCAGCACTATGTCCATTAACCTTTGGAAAGTGGCGGGGGCGCCATGCAGGCCAAAGGGTAACACCTTGTAGTGATATAGGCCCTGCGGGGTAACAAGCGCGGTTTTTCCTTAGCCGTCTCCGTTAAGGGTACCTGCCAGTACCCTTTAGTGAGGTCCAGCACAGAAAAATAACGGGCTTGTCCTAAATTTTCAACAAGCTCGTCTACTCGGGGCATGGGATACGCGTCAAACTTGGATACTTCATTTAACTTGCGAAAGTCGTTGCAGAACCGCAGCGTCCCATCCGGCTTAGGTATTAGGACTATGGGACTGGCCCACTCACTTTTCGACTCCTCAATGACATCGAGCTTCAACATTAACTGCACTTCCTCCGCGATGGCCCGCCGCCGAGCCTCGGGTACCCGGTATGGTTTTAACCGGACCTTGGCCTGAGGCTCAGTGGCGATGTCATGTCGGATGAGAGGCGTGCGGCCAGGGAGGTCTGAGAACACATCCGTGTTCCGACTGAGAACTCCTGACTTCCTGAACTTGTTTGGAAGACAGGCTGTCTGCAATTTTACCGTGGTTACGGCTTCACAGGCCTCGAACTGTGGGGCTGGACCCTTTTCACCTAGAAGCCCTGGTCGGGGCTGTGGTCGTCGGCCGCGTCCCTATCTTTCCACGGCTTAAGTAAATTCACGTGGTACACCTGCTCCGGCTTGCGCCGCCTGGCTGGTGTACCTTGTAATTTACTTCCCCTACCTTCTCAATCACCTCATAGGGGCCCTGCCACCTAGCTAGGAATTTGCTGTCAAGGGTGGGTACCAGAACCAAAACCCGATCTCCCGGATTGAAGTCCCGTACCCGAGCCTGACGATTGTACACCCTACTCTGGGCTTGTTGTGCTGCCTCCATATGCTCCCGGACCAAGGGCAACACCCTTTCCATCCGTTCCTGCATCTGGGCGACATACTCAATGACACTTTTGTGGGGGACAGGCTGTTGTTCCCATGCTTCCTTGGCGATATCCAACAGGCCCGAGGGTGTCTGCCATAAAGCAGTTCGAAGGGCGAGAACCCAGTAGAGGCCTGGGGCACCTCTCGCACTGCGAACATGAGATAGGGCAGAAGCAGGTCCCAGTCCTTCCCATCTCTAGACACCACCCTTTTTAACATATTTTTTAGAGTTTGATTAAACCTCTCAACAAGACCGTCTGTTTGCGGATGGTAAACGGACGTCCGTAACTGCTTTATACACAACAATTTACACAGTTCCTTCATTACTTTGGACATAAAAGGGGTCCCTTGGTCTGTCAGAACCTCTTTTGGCAGGCCCACACGGGAAAACATCTCCATTAACTCTTTGGCAATGAGCCTAGCTGAGGTATGTCGCAGAGGCACCGCCTCCGGATACCAGTGGCATAGTCGAGAACTACCAGAATGTGTTGGTGGCCCCTAGCAGACTTTGGTACAGGCCCAATTAAATCCATAGCGATTCGCTCAAGCGGTACTTCAATAATTGGCAGAGGTACCAGAGGACTACGGAAATGTGGCTGGGGGCTAGTTACCTGACAGGTTGGACAGGACTTACAATAATTTTCTACCTCCTTGAACACACTGGGCCAATAAAACCGCTGCAGTATGCGGTCCTGGGTTTTCTGCCACCCCAGGTGTCCCCAAGAACATGTTGGTGGGCAAGCTCCATGACAAGCTTGCGATACGCTGTGGGCACCACCAACTGTTCAACAGGTTCACCTCGGATTTGGTTCACCCGATACAACATATCCTGCAGAACAATAAATCGTGGGAACATTAATTCAGCCCCTGGTTTCTGGGGTTTACCATCAATTTCCAGCACATTCTCCCAGGCCCTGGTTAGGGTTTGGTCCCGGTGTTGTGCGGTCCCAAAATTTTCCCGGAGACATTGAGGTCTGCCAACTCAGGTCCCGGTGGCAAGTCCTCCGTGTCTCCCACCATTACACTCAGTGGGGTTGTCTCCCCCACTACCGCTGCAGCAGTGGTCACCCCTACCGCTGGCCCTTCAGACTCGGGCTCCCAGGGTTCTGGCCTTCCAGTGGTATCAGGCCACTCTGCTAGGGTTACCCCTGTCTCAGGGCTATTAGACACCTTCACCTCAGGCCACAGTGATGGAAAACCAGGAAGTCTCTCCCAATTATCAGTTCATAGGGTAGCTTTGTGGAGATCGCCACCTCACAAGTCCAGGTGCCGGCCGCCGTGGACAGAGACATTACAGCAGTGGGATAGTCCTTTAAGTCTCCGTGAATGCACACCACACCCACTTTCCGGCCCGTATACTGGGTGGGCTGTACCAGGGCAGCACTTACCAGGGTTACCAGGCTCCTGAGTCCAACAGCGCCACTGCCAGGTTATCCCCGACTTGCACCTGGCACAGATGACGACTGTCTATTGTCTCGGGGTGCCGGTCGCACACAGTCTCCGGGCATACATGGAAGGCCGGTACCCATAATTAGTCTCCATGGGTTCCCCCACTGTGGACAGTTGGCCCTTATGTGTCCAGGCTCCCGACACTGCCAGCAGACCACTGGGGACGGATCTGCAAGAGGTACATCCCGGGCGGGTTTGGCCGGCCGCCGGGACTGGGGTGGAGACTTCCGGGGTTTGACTGGCCCCCTCCCAAAGAACCCCCTTGCAGGTTTCTGGTGGCCTCATATCGCTCCACCAGGTCGACCATCTCAAGGGCATTGGTGGGGGATACCTGGCCGATCCAGTGTTGAAGGGGTAAGGCAAGGCCCTCCAAAACATGTCAGCCAGCAGCCGGTCCAGCATAGCAGTCGGACTTAGAACCTCAGGCTGCAGCCATTTTTGCAACCTGTGCAGCAACTCACAGTACTGCGGCCTGGCGGGTTCAGCCACTTTAAAGTCCCACTGGTGGACCCGCTGAGCCCGGACCAACACGTTTACCCCCAGTCTGGCCAGGATCTCCCCCTTCACCGTGGGATAGTCAGCAGCCTGGTCGTCTGCCAAATCAAAAAAAACTTGCTGGGGTCCGGATGCCAGGAACAGAGCAACCACCTCGGCCCACTGGTCACGGGGTAACTTTTCCCTCACGGCGACCTTCTCAAAGACCGCTAGGTATGTCTCCACGTCGTCTGCGGGGTCATCTTTGGGATCGCCGCACGGACCGCTTTCCGAGCATCATGGACGTGGTGGGACGCTCCTGCCGCCTGTAATGCCATCACATGTTGTAGCAGTAACTGGTTGGTCTCCCGCTGCTGCACGTTAGCTTCTACGAGAGCCTTCACAGCAGCCTCCATGTTGCCAGAGATCACAGGCTGCAACTTTGCCGGCCTAATATAGGACATTCACTTTTGCTCCGCACAAAAACAAAGTTCGGCGTTCACGCCAGCCTCACTGCGCATGCCCGCATCCGACACCAAATGTGGGGAGTCGCTCTGGTAGATAGCGGTGCAAGTGCAGTACCGAGGCAAAACAAGGAGTCCAGAATTGTGCAACAAACAGTGTTTTATTCACACTGACACAAAAATAAACAGAAACAGTCTCTTGGTGGTAATTCACACAGGCCAGACACAAGGAGGCAAAGCAAAACAGGCCAACACAGGTTCAGTCACCTGGGAGGTGTAGGTGCAGGTTCGCACCACGCTGTCGGCCCCGCCGCAGGAGAATCCAGCTTCAGGTAGCCAGGAACAAAACACCTCCTTGCTGAGCTCTTTCCTCCAGGACAGAGAACTCCTCAGCCCTGTTAGCAGCTCCAGGATAATCACCACCCCAGCTGCTAAGGAGGCTGCCTTCTAAAGGGGCCGGATAAAGTCCGGCCTGGACCGTGGGGAGTAGGCACCCACCCTACACTTTACCTACTCCCAGTAAGAGCCGGCCCGGATTAGCTTTGCAGCCAAACTAAGTCACAGAGTCTAGCAGCACTAGCTGCTGCAGACAAAAAACCCGGCTCTCACCTCACCGAGGCCAGCAACCTCGGTGACACGTACCTGCCATCGCATATGCTACCTTGCACCCTCTTACATATGTTTGTGTACAAACCTTCTTTCCTCCAGACGCAGAGGATGTCCCCTCGTCACAGTGACAGTCCTGGGGATAAATAAATGGGAAAAAGTTGTCGTTTACAGAGATATTTCTCTCACCCAGCATGGGTATATGTAAAAATACACCCCAAAACACATTGCCCTACTTCTCCTGAGTACGGCGATACCACATGTGTGACACTTTTTTGCAGCCAAGATGCGCAAAGAGGCCCAAATTCCAATGAGTACCTTTAGGATTTCACAGGGCATTTTTACGCATTCGGATTCCAGACTTCTTCTCACGCATTAGGGGCTCCTAAAATGCCAGGGCAGTATAAATACCCCACAAGTGACCCCATTTTAGAAAGAAGACACCCCAAGGTATTCCATGAGGGGTATGGTGAGTTCATGTAAAATTTTATTTTTTTGTCACAAGTTAGTGGAATATGAGACTTTGTAAAAAAAAAAAAAGTAAATTTCCGCTAACTTGTGCCAAAAAAAAAATCTTCTATGAACTCGCCATGCCCATCAGCGAATACCTTGGGGTGTCTTCTTTCCAAAATGGGGTCACATGTGGGGTATTTCTACTGCCCTGGCATTTTAGGGGTCCTAAAGCGTGAGAATCCAAATGCGTAAAAATGCCCTGTGAAATCCTAAAGGTACTCATTGGTTTTAGGGCCCCTTTGCGCATCTTGGCTGCAAAAAGTGTCACACATGTGGTATCGCCGTACTCAGGAGAAGTAGGGCAATGTGTTTTGGGGTGTATTTTTACATATACCCATGCTGGGTGTGAGAAATATCTCTGTAAAAAAAAATTATACAAAGTTGTCATTTACAGAGATATTTCTCTCACCCAGCATGGGTATTTATAAAAATACACCCCAAACCACATTGCCCTACTTCTCCTGAGTACGGCGATACCACATGTGTGCAACCACATGCAGCTCCGCAAAAGATAGAGCATGTCCTATTCTTGTCAGCTATTCCGGACGTCTAAATGAGCCTTACAGGGGGGTGATTAGTGACAGGGGGTGATCAGGGGGGTGACATGGGGTGATCATTGGTTAATCAGTGACGGGGGGGGGGGGGTATTGGTGCACTTACATAGCTGCCTGTGTCCTCTGGTGGTCCCAAGCAAAAGGCGTCTGATTTGCGATTTAGATGGCATTTTTTTAACATCTACAGCCTGCCAGCGCATGATCAGCGCTGGCAGGCTGCAGTTAAACTTCCTCCCGACGTGATCCTGGAAATCACAGGAAATCTCGCCTCTTGCGAGATGACGCGCCGACGCGTCAAGGAGGAACATCCTGGCTGCCCGCAGGACAGCAGGGAGGGATCATGTGTTCAGATGGAAAAAAAAAACTAGAATATTCGCGAATACGAATATATAGCACTATATTCTAAATCCTTGCGAATTTTCGAAGTGGCAATATTTGCGATTAAAATTCGTGATTCAACACTTGTAGACACTGTTAGCCACGACTAATTGCTGAAGGTCAATAAGAAACCT
Organism: Bufotes viridis; assembly: GCA_033119425.1. Lineage (NCBI taxonomy): Eukaryota > Metazoa > Chordata > Amphibia > Anura > Bufonidae > Bufotes > Bufotes viridis. The sequence continues at coordinate 15,857,811 of CM065592.1, read as the reverse complement.
CACCAACCCCACTGTAAACAGCATTTCGAAGCCCGAGAACTCCTTAAGAAATTCCATGAGGATTTATAGATAGCAGCCAAACTGGTAGCATATTTCCCATAACTCCATGTCTAGTCCCTGAAGGACCCTTTGAGGCTGTTGACCCTGAGATTCCTGATTTTAATAATCACTGGAGTAAAGGTTGACTCATACAGAGGCTTATCAATAGAGATGTCGCGAACATAAAATTTTCCGTTCGCGAACTTACGCATATGTTCACGAACCGGCGAATCGGGTGAACCGCCATAGACTTCAATTGGCACTCGAATTTTAAAACCCACAGGGACTCTTTCTGGCCACAATAGTGATGGAAAAGTTGTTTCAAGGGGTCTAACACCTGGACTGTGGCATGCCGGAGGGGGATCCATGGCAAAACTCCCATGGAAAATTACGTAGTGGACGCAGAGTCGGGTTTTAATCCATAAAGGGCATAAATCACCTAACATTCCTAAATTGTTTGGAATAACGTGCTTTAAAACATCCAGTGTGTGTATACGATCAGGTATGATGTTGTATCGATCAGGTAGTGTAAGGGTTACGCCCACTTCACAGTGACAAACCAAACTCTGACAGACCCCTATCAGGGGACGTCTATGGAATAGATTTTAGGAACCAGGATATGGAAAAAGAAGCTTGGTCGTTCCTCTTTCTTCCAATTTGGGGCACTGCACGTGCGCTGTGCAATGTACTGTGCCACCCTATATGAATGGTGTGTTAAGTAGTACTATTCCTATTAGTTTAATCTCTGCTTTGTCCCCTATCAGGGGACGTGTATCTAATAGATTTTAGGAACTGGGAGATGGAAAAAGATGATTGGTCGGTCCTCTTACTTCCAATTTGGGGCACTGCTCGTGCGCCGCCCAATGTACTGTGCCACCAATACCAATAGTGTAAACTACTATTACTAAATAGTTGAGAAGATGTGGGAAACACTGTTTAATGACAATCTTGATCACCAGTGATGTTATAAAGAGCATAGATCATGGGGCTTCAAAATAACAGAAGTTCTCCATAAATTTTGGATGGCACCTTGGACATCTTTATTTCTTAAGCTATAAATGATGGGGTTCAACATTGGGGTGACTAATGGGTGACAGCTAAGAGTTTATCCGATAAGTGTCCTGAGTGTTCAGGCTTCATATACATGATGATGGCTGAGCCATAGAAGAGAATGATTATGATAAGGTGGGACACACACGTGGAGAAAGCCTTGTATCTTCGAGACCGGATCTTCAGGACGGCCAAGATGATGTGACTGTAAGAGTAAAGGATGCACAAAAGAGGAATCAGAAGCAATATGGAACTCCCCGCCAGCTTGACCACATTGAATATGGAAAGGTCAATGCAGAAAAGCTTCATCAATAATGGAGCTTCACAGAAAAAATGGTCAATTGTGGTGAATTCACAATATCTTAGCTGTAACAGAAAGTATATGTCCACAGATGATATGATGCCTCCGGTCAACCATGAAGCCCCTATCATTCTAACACAAGTCACTGTCTTCATAATCACACTGTAACGCAAGGGGTTGCTGATGGCAACATATCTATCATAAGCCATGAAGGCCAGGAGAACACACTCTGTCTCACCAAGGAGAAGGAAGCTGTACACCTGAATCAAGCAACCGGCATATGAAATACTCTTCTTCACCCTCAAGAAATTGGTGAGCATCTTGGGAATGGTAATGGAAGTGAAACAGATGTCCAGAAAGGATAAATTAGCCAGAAAGATATACATAGAATTGTGTAGTCGATGATCATGTCTTACAACCACTATGAGCAGAAGGTTCCCGGTTACGGTGATCATATATAGCATGAAGAAGACCTGGAAGAGCAGAACCTGTACAGTAGGGTCTGTGGAAAATCCGAGAAGAATGAATTCGGTCACTTGGCTGTAATTTCCTCTTTCCATGATGAGTAAAGTCTATTTATCTTGCATCATGTTGTACCAGAATGGAATCTGCAAAGATCACACATAAGAATGTCATAGCCATAAAATGAGACACAGAAACCTCTAGAAAGGGTCAAACTGTAAAGAGACTGTCCATTGTAGGACTAGTCTTCGTTGCGCTAGGTAAAATATCTTCACCCAAAACATCATAACTTGGCTAATGCTGGCCATGCACTAGAGATTTAGGTCATTTTATGCCTTTCATGACATAATTGAATATGCCAGATGTTAACTTAAGGTAGAAAGGTTATCTGCCATGTTGGATTTTTATGGTAGTCGGGTGCTGTAGTTGAAAAGTCGTTTATGCCAAATGACAGATCTGCAAAGGGAAGCCCAAAACAGTTCACAGATCCTGGAAGAGATTGTGTGGGGATTTGTCATTTTAATTTATGGCATTGGCATCCAAGGAAACGATTTTCACAGACCAACCATGGAAAACATGTCAGAAAATGGTCATCTGAAATCCCTATGTATTTCAAGCTTAAGACTTTAAGGTCTCTTTCACACGAAGGATCCCGTGCGTGAAATCCACTGCATGAAAGAGAGCCAAGCCCTGTTCCGGACAACAGAGACACGGAGCATTAACATGACTAATAATGCTCTTTGCCTCTCTGTGACCTTTTTACTACAAAATCACGGTGACAACTTTATCTCACTGAGATTTTGTAGTAAAAAGACCACAGAGAGGCATGGAGCATTATTAATCATGTTAATGCTCCAAGTCTCTGCTGTCCGGAACGGGGCTTGGCTCTCTTTCACGCAGCAGATTACCCGCACGGCATCCGTTCGTGTGAATGAGTCCGAAAGGGGTTTTCCAGGTTCCTAAGCATAGGTCATTAATATTTAATCAGTTATGGTCTGACACCAATCAGCTGTTCCCTGCAGCCTCTGGAGCTGGTACTATCTTTGTGAATGGAACACGAAGCAGACAGCTCCGTTTAAAGTGTAGTGGCCGTGCAGCTCAGCTCCCATTCACTTCAAGGCCAGCATGAACACAACTTTTTGATCGGAGCTGTGCTTCCAGTTCCAACATGTGAATATCCGAAAGAAATTGATACCTTTATTAACTTGGTTACCCAAGACATAAAATCTTTAAAATTGGGGAAGGATTGTATAAGATCGAATTTAAGCCTACCTGAATCTGAAGCCCTAGAAAAGATATGCAAAAATAACACTATTGTCAATAAACCTAGTGACAAGGGTGGCAATATTGTAATCCTGGACAAAGAGGACTATGAGGATATGGCTCTCAGACTTCTAAAAGACCAGAAAACATATCAGACTCTGTATAATGACCCAACAGGGAAATATCTCAGTGAGCTCAAACAAATTCTTCTTGAAGCCAGAACAAACAACCTATTTAACAAGTATCCCACTTCCAAAAGTGCATAAATTATGTAGATCAAATATTACGACCATTTGTAACATCACTACCTTCCTATACACAAGATACAAAAGATTTTAAAACATATTCCTCTCAGGAAATATATTACTTGAAAGCTTGGACGTTGAATACCTATATAGTAATATACAACATGAATCAGGCCTCAAGGCAATACAATGCTTTTTGAACACCAAAAGTATCACTTTTCAACAACACAATACTTTTATTCTCATTTTGCTAAAATTTATTTTAGAGCACAATTACTTTATTTTCAAGAGACGGTTTTATAGGCAGATTAACGGGACCGCTATGGGGACGGCGTGTGCCCCGACATACGCAAATCTATTTCTAGGGTGGTGGGAAAATCACGCTGTGTTTACTGAAGAGATGTCATCATATACCTCCCATATTTTATATTGGGTGAGGTATATTGACGACATACTCATCTTATGGGAAGGCACGAGCACTCAGTTTCAAGAATTTGTGAACTTCCTAAATGACAATGTGATTGGGATGAAATATACCCATGAAATCCAGAATGAAAAAAATAAATACATTTTTTTTTTCTGGACTTAAAAATCCAAAAAACTGAAAGTGGTGAACTCAATACAGAGATCTATAGGAAACCTACATCTACGAATGGTTATTTACATTGGTCTAGTTGACATTCGACACCCCTGAAAAAGGGCATACCCACTGGACAATATCTAAGGGCATGGCGTAACTATACCAATAAAGAAAGTTTTCTGGCAGAAAGTAGAGAATTGTATGTTAGATTCAAAGAGAGAGGATACCCTTACGAATCCCCTTAAGAAGGCCATCCATAGAGCAAAAATGTCTAAAAGAGAAGATCTTTTGGGACCTACAGTTAAGGAAAGTAAAAAAATCATTTTGGCCAGTCGTAGCCAAAATGTTTGAGAATTACATAAATATTGAAAATGGAAAAGTTGCTGCTTAAGTTTTTATAATAGCAATTTGCATATACTCCAGAATGTTGTGAAGAGTGATCAGATGAATTGCATAGTCCTTCTTTGCCATGAAAATTAACTTAATCCCAAAAAAAACTTTCCACTACATTTCATTGCTGTCATTAAAGGACCTGCTGAGAAAATTTCAGTAATCGTGTTGTTAACTCAGATGAGAATGTTGACGAGCACAAGGCTGGAGATCATTATGTCAGGCTGATTGGGTTAAAATGGCAGACTTGACATGTTAAAAGGAGGGTGATGCTTGAAATCATTGTTCTTCCATTGTTAGCCATGGTGACCTGCAAAAAAAATGCATGCAGCCATCATTGCGTTGCATAAAATGGCTTCACAGGCAAGGATATTGTGGCTACTAAGATTGCACCTCAATCAACAATTTATAGGATCATCAAGAACTTCAAGGTAGGAGGTTCAATTCTTGTTAAGAAGGCTTCAGGGCATCCAAGAAAGTCCAGCAAGCGCCAGGATCCTCTCCTAAAGAAGATTCAGCTGCGGGATCGGAGTGCCACCAGTGCAGAGCTTGCTCAGGAATGGCAGCAGGCAGGTGTGAGCGCATCTGCACGCACAGTGAGGCGAAGATTTTAGGAAGATGGCCTGGTATCAAGAAGGGCAGCAAAGAAGCCACTTCTCTCCAAAAAAAACCCATCAGGGACAGATTGATCTTCTGCAGAAAGTATGGTGAATGGACTGCTGAGGACTGGGGCAAAGTCATATTCTCCGATGAAGCCTCTTTCTGATTGTTTGGGGCATCAGGAAAAAGGCTTGTCCGGAGAAGAAAAGGTGAGCGCTACCATCAGTCCTGTGTCATGCCAACAGTAAAGCATCCTGAGACCATTCATGTGTGGGGTTGCTTATCATCCAAGGGAGTGGACTCACTCACCATTTTGCCCAAAAACACAGCCATGAATAAAGAATGGAACCAAAACACCCTTCAACAGCAACTTCTTCCAACAATCCAACAACAGTTTGGTGAAGAACAATGCATATTCCAGCACAATGGAGCACCGTGCCATAAGGCAAAAGTGATAACTAAGTGGCTCGGGGACCAAAACTTTGACATTTTGGGTCCATGGCCTGGAAACTCCCTAGATCTTAATCCCATTGAGAACTTGTGGTCAATCCTCAAAAGGCGGGTGGACAAACAAAAACCCACTAATTCTGACAAACTCCAAGAAGTAATTATGAAAGAATGGGTTGCTATCAGTCAGGAATTGGCCCAGAAGTTGATTGAGAGCATGCCCAGTCGAATTGCAGAGGTCCTGAAAAAGAAGGGCCAACACTGCAAATACTGACTATTTGCATTAATGTCATGTAATTGTCGATAAAAGCCTTTGAAACATATGAAGTGCGAGTAATTATATTTCACTACATCACAGAAACAACTGAAACAAAGATCTAAAAGCAGTTTAGCAGCAAACTTTGTGAAAACTAATATTTGTGTCATTCTCAAAACTTTTGGCCACGACTGTATTGGCACATACAATGGATATGCAGAAGAAATGAATAAAATACTAAAAAGACACTGGCATATCGTACAATTGGATAGAGAATTGAAAGCAGTACTGAACCAGTACCCGAGTACAACTTACCATAGGGGCCCAAATTTAAAAGACTATATGATACACAGTCTACATCAGGAAAAGGGAGGACAGTCACGAAAAGAGAAAGAAGGAATAAGGCGATCCACACCCTGTGGCGACTGTTCCTTCTGTAAATATATTCCAAGAATTCAAAAATTTACAAATCCGACTGATGGCAAAGAATATAAAATAAGACAATTAATAAACTGCAAAACGCAAGGTGTTCTATATATAGCAGCATGCACCTGCCCGAAATTTAATGTTGCCAAAACAATACAAGAGTTAAGACGCCGAATTTCGGATCATATTAGTGCCATTGAGACCGTATAGGACACATCAGTATCAAGACATGTCAAATACTTTCACAATAACAATCCAATGGCCTTAAAATTCTGGGTAGTAGAAAAAATAATATTAGGGCTAAAAGGAGGTAATCTGGATAAGAAATTATTACAAAATGAAGCCCGATGGATACACAGGCTAGAAACCATAAGCCCTAAGGGCCTAAATGAAGGCTTCTCTTTTGCAGCCTTCATTTAAGAAACAAAGGAAAGAAGAAAAAAAAAAAGAAATGTATAGAAATGCATGAAAATAACAAGATTATGATATGAACTAACATCAAGCTCTAAATGAGAATTCCGGACTTTTTTTATTTGTATTATTAGGAAAAGAAAATTTTACCATTTTTAAAGGTCTGCGCATGCGCAGAGTGGAAGAACGGATCCGTTAATGCGTCAATTTTCAATGTCGGATCCTCCCTTAATACATTTCAATGGAAATTAATGGCGGATCCGTCATTCCGTCAAGTGTTTCCGCATTTTTGGACGGAGATAAAAATACAACATGCTGCGCTTTTATCTGCGTCCAAAAAACGTTAAAGGACTGAACTGAAGACAAACTGATGCAAACTGAACGGATTGCTCTCCATTCAGAATGCATTAGGATAAAACTGATCGGTTTTTTCCGTTATTGAGCCCCGAGGACGGAACTCAATGACGGAAAACTTTGAAGCTAGTGTGAAAGTAGCCTAAATCAGAGATTACAACTACAAATGCTCAAATGAGGTTTTCACGATACGAAGAACTAATTATGGGGGTATTTTCAATGATAGACCTAATCATGAGATGTGTGCCTTAGACTGTCAACAATAAAAGCCCACTCAGAAATGTGCAGTTTGATCGGACAGCACAATGCCACAGATGTCGCAACGTTTGAGGGAGCATGCAATTGGCATGCTGACTGCAGGAATGTCTCGTGCAATGAATGTTAATTTCATTACCATAAGCCATCTCTAAAGGTGTTTCAGAGAATTTGGCAGTACATCAAACCGGCCTCACAACCGCAGTCCACGTGTAACCACACCAGCCCAGGACCTCCACATCTAGCATGTTCACCTCCATGATCGTCTGAGACCAGCCACCCGGACAGCTGCAGCAACAAACGGTTTGCATAACCAAAGAATTTCTGCACAAACTGTCAGAAACCATCTCAGGGAAGCTCATCTGCATGCTCGTCGTCCTCATCGGGGTCTGGACCTGACTGCAGTTAGTCATCGTAACGGACTTGAGTGGGAAAATGCTCACATTCGATGGCGTCTGGCACATTGGAGAGGCTTTCCGTTAACAGAGGAGTCCTGGTATTAACTGTTCAGGGTAGGTGGCAGACAGGATGCTGGATGTGGAGGTCCTGGACTGGTGTGGTTACACGTGGTCTGTGGTTGTGAGGCCAGTTGGATGTACTGCCAAATTCTATGAAACGCCTTTGGAGATGGCTTATGGTACAGAAATGAACATTTATTTCACGGGCAACAGCTCTGGTAGACTTTCCTGCAGTCAGCATGCCAATTGCACGCTCCCTCAAATTTTGCGACATCTGTGGCATTGTGCTGTGGGATCAAACTGCACATTTCAGAGTGGGCTTTTATTGTGGGCAGTCTAAGGCACACCTGTGCAATATTCATGCTGTCTTATCAGCACCTTGATAAGCCACACCTGTGAGATGGAACAGATTATCTCGGCAAAGGAGAAGTGCTCACTGACACAGATTTAGACAGATTTGTGAACAATATTTGAGAGTAATGGGTCTTTTGTGTATGTAGACAATGTTTCAGGTCTTTGAGTTCAGCTCATGCAAAATGGGAGCAAAACCGAAAGTGTTGCGTTTATATTTTTGTTCAGTGTAAGTGAAAATCAGCCCATAAATAAACCTTCTCCTAAATTATGAGATATAATTAATTGTAAAAACATAATCATGATATATATATATAAATGACTGATAAAGATAAAAATAAAGAAAACCATGGAGTGGGAATATGGATGATTGGTCATCAATCATGATTGACAGCAATACGGAAAAATATCTTAATAAGATAAAGATCGAATTCAAATAATTCAGATAATCAGATATGGAGGAGAATAATAGACTATATGTATATCTATACAGAAGATGCAAGGATATAATCTACAAAGTCTAAAAACATGCGCAAAATCGCTAAGGAGAAGAAAACTATCGAAGTCCTGTGAGATGCGCTCTGAAAAGACAAAAGTAAAAAAAAAATTTCCAAGTTCTAAAACATGCGCAAAAGAAAGGGAAATGTGGAGAATACTTCTAAGTCTAAAAACATGCATATAAGAAGCCCTGAAAAAAGTATCGAGTCATGAGCGACTCAACTGTGGTTTACTACCGGAGAGACTAAGTTGGCGGCGCAGGCGCTGGAGGGAGAGAGGTAAGATGTCATCATGAAATACACCAATCAGGTGCTGGTAAATGATGGATGGACATTGGGATTGGTATTGATTCATGTCTGGATAACAGGGCGGACCCTGATTGGTTTTTGCAGGGAGAGGCGGTATTTACCGCCCCCTGAAAATAGCGGCAAAAAAATCTGCTTTGGTTAGCAGCTCCTAACCCCTGAAGACGCCGTGTATTCGGCAAAACATGTCGGGGGAGCTTGTATTGACTTTTTACATCAAACAGTCATGCACCTAGTACGATAAAGGATCAGAGGGACGTGCTGCAGGCGCCCCCTTGAATGCCGATCCAGGAAAAACTTTGATATTCAGACAGAGATAGAAGGATTGTAACTAAAATCTAGCAGAGCAGGAATGGCCAGATAGCTAGGTACTGTAGGTGACATTATAGCAGGCATCAAAGCGGTAAAAGTAACACGGTAATATTTCAGTAAATAGATATATTATGAAGCTGTCCTCTAGCTGACTACAACACATATAGAGAGAGAGAAACAATCAATCTGCTCTAGCGAAGAGGTATGAATAAAATACCCTCACTATATATTATATACAAAAATATAAAAACACCACCAGCTGCAAGCTGAAATTATTAATCCACAAGAACACATTTTGGTTCACATAGTTATTAAAGGTTATATTTTAAAGTATCATAATAGAGGCCAAAAACTAAATTTTGATAGCCTTTGGCTATTGGAACTAGTATAATGAATTTAAATATTCTGGGCCATATGTTTTTTTTTCTGAATTAAATTGTTCTGTGCTTAGAGCCGCACCTGGGTTTGGCTCAGAATCACTGATGGAAATCACTGACCGAACACTGACGTGTGAATGAGACATTAAAGAGCTGCAGCTTGAAGAAGATCTAACAGATTGAATGGAGAAATGAATGGAGGCAGCTCTGGATCCCTACAGGGCCGGTTCTAGGTTTGTTAGAAAAAGATTGTCATGTACTAGATTATGTCTAATATTCTTTTTTTCTAACCAATCGTGGCATAATTAGATAAAGTCCCATAAATTGCACAAACACACCATAAATTATAGCTATGGTGACACAGTCCGGTAAATCAGGTTAGGTACACTAGTCTGGGCTAAGTAGAATTTTTTTTCCAGAATTTTTTAATTTTCCTCCCTACGTTCCAATAGCCATAACTTTTTTAGTCTTGGTTTACATAGGCATATGAGGGCTTATTTTTTTCCAGACCAGATGTACTTTTTAAGGGACTTGCCGGCCCCCCCTTTCCTGTCCATGCCAGACCCCGTTTTTTAGACCTGGAGTAAATAAGGGGAAAAGTTTGCATATACAGAGGAATATTCCTGTTAGTAAATAACCCCCTTAATATTTTTGTGTTTTTTATTTTTAAACTTTTTACTTAATACCTATTAGCCTCCTTAAGGTGCTAGAACCTGGGATCTTTTTATCCCTTATCCTATTCACCATAATTAAGATCTGTTTGGGTGAATAGGATTCAGACACGCTTCCTGCTGAGCTGTGCCTCGTTCATAGCTCAGCAGGCAGATTACCTTGACAGTCCTGAGAAGCTTCAGCAGGCCCCAGACTGTTATGGCAACCGATCAGAGCCCTTCAATTTCACTACCTGGGTCTTCAATCAAAAGGCAGAGGGAGCCTCATTCCTCTTCCGTACCTCACAGATGCCGCAATCGCTTTTGAACACGGCATCTTAATTAAATGACGAAGTTTGGCCTGATTGCCATTCCCTATCGATGTGGCCGGGTGCCGGCTGTATTGTAGAGCCGGCACTCACCTCATATAGAGCTTGTTAACTGTAGAAGGTTGGCAACAGGTTTTGGAATAAAGTAGCTACCTCTGAGGCAAAAGATACACAGCCGCTGACCCTGGAAGACACTCTTATTGTGCAATTGAAGTTTCTATTAAGTACATCAATCTACCTGACTAATTATACCTTCCCAATCTCTACCACTGTCCCCGTAAGAACCTAAACTGGCTGTGACAGAAGCATCCTTATCACATCAGTGGCCGAGCTCAGAATGGAGTCTCTGCTTGGGGAGGGCAGGGAGAAAAAGTAAGTTAACCTCAGTGTTCATTTCTCTAAGAAGACTGTAAAAAAAACGGATCCTGCTGCACATTTTGCCTCCGTTTGAGCCATTTCTGTCTGAAATTCATGTTTTTTTTTTTACACAGGGAAAAAAGTTCTGCATGCAGGACTTTTTTTATGTCTAAAATCATGGATCGGAATAGAAAATCAAATGGAGACGTGAAATCTCCCTTAGAGAGACATTAGAAAAAAAAGCACACAAAGCCTGGTCACTGACAAGTCTGTTCTTCTCAAGAAAGATTGCTTAGTGTGACCCATGTCTTGAAGACCGGTTATAGAGACGGATAAAACTGGAAAAGGCCCGGGTGTCCATCAGTCCACAAATCGATCCACAGTTAAACACATTATCTACAAATGGAGAAAGTTCAGGACTGATTCTACTCTTCCTGCAAGAGGGCATCCTTTTAAGATCACTCAAGAACTCCTACTACTACTCCTCCTCCTCCTGCTATTACTCCTCCTACTACTACTATTACTACTACTGCTGGTAGAATAAATAACAATCAACAGAATCAATAACAGCAGTAAGACACTGATACATGAAGGAGGCTGATACCAGAGAACAGAGGCTGGCACCAGGCCTGATGCCCTGATGACGGTAGTTCCTGTAATGATGGGTGTTAGATTTCCTTCGGCATAATCCTGGAGCCTGGAGAAAAGCTCCAGAGAACGTGGACACCCTCCCTTTATATACTGTAAGTCCAGTGTAGACTCTCATATTCTCTACTATTAACCCTTACTCATCCCCATCTCCTGCCAAGAAAATGAAGTCACTGTAATTAATAGAAGAAGTTTCAGATCCCAGTAATTGATCTCCGGGGAGCTGGCACAGAATGCACCAGGTTTTCATATATGGAATTTAACTTTTTGTGTGACCGACTGCATAGGAGGATTTCACTTTATATGTACTTCATATATAGTTTGACATCTTAAGTTTTTGCTTTTTGTTTTCATCACATAATTTTACAGTTTCTATAATATTCTTAGTAGATGTGACTTCAATTCTAATTGTAAATACCAGACATCGGCGATGCGTCCCCTCTAACCCCTCTTATCTCACTGTTCCCCTTATCATGAATTCATGGGTCCAGTAAGCTGAGATAGGGGGCACGGTTTACAGGGCTACTCACATTCTCCGTCCTCAGGAACATGGCCATATGATCCATGTATGGAGATGTAACATTACACGAAAAAGTAAGCAAACCTTTTAAGGGTACCTGGATTAACTAAACTCCAGCTGCGCAATTATAGACAAACACATTTCACAGTTGCCAACTGTCAACCATACCCCCCCCTCCCCCCAAGTGAGTATTTCCAGGTTGGGGTGGGGTCGTAGAGTTCTGATTATACCAACTGAAACATTGGTAAGTATGACATTGTAGCTAAAGGAATAACATGTAAGGTGGTGTGGAAGTACACACTTCTTGAAAGTGCCACTGAAGATCTAGACCCAGAGAGAGAGAAATTATAGGGTTTAGTTTGCTGGATCAAAGAGGAGCCAATGCTCTGGTCCATGCTTCAGCTACTAGAGACTCCCCGTCTTGACCCGGGAGACAAAGTGTGATGGCTGCAAGTGAGTGGTTACTAAGAAGTGGACACTTTGTGGTCTTAAGGCCTAACATTGCAACTGCAACAGGGAAGTTCCTCTTGGATCTAGTTCCAAGACTAGTTTTATGTTCCTGCAAAAAAGTTGTGTTCCTCCACCAGCTACTTTCTCACACCATTTGAAAATAATCCATAAGTCTTCACCCTACCACTGCCTTCCCATGGTCGGTGTCTCCCATTAAAACACACATACAGTTATGCTGTTCATGTCTTTTATTGACTAGTATTGATCGCGAATATTTTAATCGCAAAATTTTATCTCGAATATCGGCACTTCGAAAATTCATAAAAATCTAGAATATAGTGCTCTATATTAGTAATCGTGAATATTCTAGGTTTTCTTTCATCAGTACTACTGCTTCTTGCTTGTGGGCCAATGAGAAGGCTGCAATATCTTTGTCAGAGCTTAGCAACATCCCTAGCAACCAATAGAAAAGTTGCCTACCCCTTTACTATATAAGAACCTCCCCAGCAGCCATTTTCTGCTATTTTTCGCATTTCTGAGAGAAACAGCAGTGTCATTGCTGTGCTCTGTGCTTTGCAGACTCATCTGGATGCTTATTTCATTACATTAGATAATAAGCTCATATATATAATACAGATAGTTAATGGGAGATAGTCAGTGTAGGTTAGATAGTGATATAGTGTAGCTGATAGGTTCCAGTGCAGGGTGTTAGGTAGTGTGATAGGAATTACTGTGCTGTGATAGGGATTAGTGTCTCTATTAGACACAGTGCTGTGATGTCACAACAATACCCAGTGCACCAATCAGTAATATCTATTCAGACCTGATAAAATGTGAAGTTGCACATATTGCGCAAAAAAATGCGCATTATTAGATCATTAGATAGCTGATTTGCGCAATCGCGAAAATAATGACTAGAGATCGAGAATTTGTGAATTTATTGCAAATATTATGCGGAAAATTTGTGAAATATCGTGAAAACTAATATTGCCTATGCCACTCATCACTATTATTGACCAGATTGAGTAAACACCCACAGTGTAGGGAGAAAAAGTAATAGCCTGAAAGCTTCCCCTTTAGGGACAATCATCTATATCAAATATTTTCCTGTAACTTCAAATACAATTTACACAACAATGAGGTGGAATTTTGAATCATTCCTCCATGCAAATGTGTTTCAGTTCATCAGTAATTCTGGGATACCTTGTGTGCACAGCCATTTTCAGGTCATGTCACAGCATCTTCAAAAGACTAAGATCAGGACTCTCCGGGTCATTCCATATAATCTCCATAGGGTTAAGGTCAGGACTCTCCAGGTCATTCCTGCCACCTACCAGCGGGTGTGAACCCACTGTGTCACGTGTCCTACCTCCTCTAAGGGCATTGTCTAAGTGAACCCCTCGATTCTTTACAGTACCCCTGATGGTGGGGATAGACTTTCCCTAGGGGAACACCAGGTTGCTACCTCTTGAGGAGGAGAGGCACACAAGGTAGCTGGTCCAGGCGTACCAGAAGGTACTTGAGAAAGGTACCAGAAGTACAGGCGATGTCAGCAGGTGGGGTCATTACCAGAAGCAACCGTGCAGGACGGAAGGATGAGGCAGAGGCATAATCAGACAGGCAAAAGGTCAGGCCAGGTGGCACAGGTACAGGTCAGGCAATCCGGGTCAGCATCAGGACAGTCAAGGCTAACAGGCAGGGATCAGATGGGTAGCAAAACCCAGGAACACAGGTACGGGTCAGGAACATAGGAATACAAGTGGTTATCAGAAACCTTAGCAGGCTAGGATTGGAATGGTCAGCGAGGTCACATGACCTAACCCATAAAGTCCAGGAAGTGACGCGCACGCCGACCCTTAAGTAAGTGCTGCAAGAAACAAGCAGCAAGCATGCTGTGGGCAGGGCTGAGCGGAAACTGTGGAGCGGATCCCAGAACCACAGTACCTACACAGACGGAGCTCAGTACTGCAGAGGTGAATGGGAAGCACTGGCCACAGATCACCGCTGAAAACGGCACATGGGTCCACGGCGGTAAGCAGGAGAACAGGGGTGCACAGCAGCCGCTGTTACAGTAGCCCCCCCCCTTCCCTTACGCCCCCTCTTCTTGAGTCCATGTCGAGACAGAAACCTTTTTAACAAGTTCGGGGCATAGATGTTCTCTTCTGGTTCCCAAGACATCGCCTCAAGACCAAAGCCCTTCCAGTCCACAAGATAGTGGGTCTTCTTGCCACGCTGCTTGATGTCCAGAATGTCTTTGACCTCAAATATTCCGTCAGAATCTTTAGATACTGGAATTGTAGTAGAAGGAGCCATCGAGAAGCAGAACTACTGGCAAGGACACATGAAAGGCAATAAGAATATGCAGATAGAGAGGCAGACGTAACTTATATGTCACTTCGTTGATCCTCCTCAATACTTCAAAGGGTCCAAGGAACCTAGGAGCAAACTTGAAACTGGGAACCCTTAAGCAGATGTTTTTAGAGGAGAGCCATACCTTATCTCCAGATGATAACTGAGGCGGTTTTCTTCTTCTCTTTTCTGCATTTGTTTTTATGTGAGTCACCGCTTTGATGATGCAGTCCTTGGTGTCACGCCAAATCTTCAAAAAATCCCTAAAAGAAAAATCCACAGATGGTACACCAGAAGATGTAGGAACAGGGAGAGGAACACAAGGGGGTTGTCCATAAACGACAAATAATGGAGAGGATCCGGTAGACCCACTAGAGTGGTTATTATAGGAGAATTCAGCCCAAGGTAGCAGTTGTACCCAGTTGTCGTGTTGGGCTGAAACAAAATGCCGGAGATAGTTCTCTAAATTTGATTGACCCGCTGTACTTGACTGTTGGTCCCGGGATGATAACCGGAAAAGAAGTCCAGCTCAATTTTAAGCAGCCAGCAAAGAGCTCCAGAGCTTAGAGGTACTGTCACGGATGTTCCTGCGACAGGTGGCAGGAGATCTGTGAGACTGCCAACACATG
Organism: Bufotes viridis; assembly: GCA_033119425.1. Classification (NCBI taxonomy): domain Eukaryota; kingdom Metazoa; phylum Chordata; class Amphibia; order Anura; family Bufonidae; genus Bufotes; species Bufotes viridis. The sequence continues at coordinate 15,842,499 of CM065592.1, read as the reverse complement.
GTTTGATCTTAAAGGTTTTCCTTGTGGATCAATAGGTGTCTATGTTGTTTCTAGTAATGGCCACACCTCTTGCCTCAGGTGTTGCTAATGTGGTCATTCAACCTTCCTTATTTATTGTTGCTTCTCGCACAATGCCGTGTGGTTTATAGCTTTAGTTTCAGTTGTGGATAGCTGGTGTGTGAATCTCAGTGGAGTTCTTGGTGCTTCCATTGCTCTTTTGAAGTTAAGACTTTCCTTTCCCTTTTTGTATTTTGTTTGGGTTCTGTGTGTTGCATTTCCCTATTGTTTGTATTAGGCCTGAAGGAGACTCCTGTTTGTCGTTCTTTTTGGAGGAACAGGTAGTCTTGTCCCTGCCATTAGTACAAGGGTCCTATAGGCCTAGATAGGACTCTAGGTATTCCTGTGAATGAACACACCTACCTCTGTTCATACTGGTAGTCAGTCAGGATTTTGGTTAGGGTTTTACTAGGAGGTGTCCATCTTCCTTCCCTAGTTCTGAGGCCTGATTCGCTGTTTCCCCCTTCCCGCTTATGCTTGGTGTGGTGTTTCCCTCCCACACCGAAGCGTGACAGGTAAACTTAACTCCACCATCAGAAACAATATGTCAAGGTAGACCATGCAAGCAGAATATGTGTCTCACGAACAGTTTAGCAAGTTCAGCAGCCGAAGGCAGTCCAGCCAAAGGAACGAAGTGGAGAACCGGTCAACGACCACCCAGATAGCTGTATATCCGGCAGATCTGTAACAAAGTCCATGGCAATGTATTGTCATGGGGCATCAGGAACAGGAAGAGGTAACAACAGTCCGGGTGGTTTGGTCCCGGAAACTTTATTCTGAGCACAGACGGTACAAGCAGACACATAATCACGCACATCCTTAGACAGCGTAGGCCAACAGTAGTGGCGAGACAAAAGTTCTGTGGTCTTGCAGATCCCTGGGTGACCAGCCAGTTTGGTGTTGTGTCCCCAAGCCAGAATATGTTTTCTCTTGGCAGATGGCACGAATATCTTCCTGGGAGATATAGTAGCTGACAAGTAGCTGACAGTATTCACAACTGGCTACAGAGACCTAGAAAGTGACTTAAAGCAAGGTGTGAAGATCTAGACCAAGAAAGAAATTATAGGGTTTAGTTTGCTGGACCAAAAAGGAGCCAATGCCTTCGTCCATGCTTCAGCTACTAGAGACTCCCCGTCTTGTCCCGGGAGACAAAGTGTGATGGCTGCAAGTGAGTGGTTACTAAGAAGTGGACACTTTGGGGTCATAAGGCCTAATGTTGCAACTGCAACAGGGAAGTTCCTCTTGGATCTAGTTCCAAGACTAGTTTTGTGTTCTTGCAAAAAAATGTTTTGTGCCTCCACAAAAAAAAAAAATCCATAAGGCTGCACTCTACCACTGCACTCTACCTCTACCTCCCATTAAAACACACATACAATTATGCTGTTCATGTCTTTTATTGACCAGATTGAGTAAACACCCACATTGTAGGGAGAAAAAGTAATAGCATAAAAGCTTCCCCTTTTGGGACAGTCATCTCCACCAAATATTTTCCTGTAGCTTGAAATACAATGTACCCAACAATAAGGAGGAACTTTGGATCATTCCTCCATGCAAATGTGTTTCAGTTCATCAGTAATTCTGGGATACTTTCTGTGCACAGCCATTTTTAGGTCATGTCACAGCATCCTCAAAAGACTGAGATCAGGACTCTCCAGGTCATTCCTGCCACCTACCAGTGGGTGTAAACCCACTGTGTCACGTGTGCTACCTCCTCTAAGGGCGATGTCTAAGTAAACCCCTCGATTCTTCACAGTACCCCTGATGGTGGGGATAAACTTTCCCGAGGAGGATAGGCACATGAGGCAGCTGGTCCAGGCGGACCAGGAGGTACTTGAAAAACGTACCAGAAGTACAGGCGATGTCAGCAGGTGGGGTCGTTACCAGAAGCAACAGGACTGAAGGATAAGGCAGAGGCATAGTCAGACAAGCAAAAGGTCAGGGCAGGCAGCACAGATACAGGTCAGGCAATCCGGGTCAGCATCAGGAGAGTCAAGGCTAGCAGGCAGGGATCAGATGAGTAGCAGAACCAAGGAACACAGGTATGAGTCAGGAACACCGGAATACAAGTGGTTATCCGGAACCTTAGCAGTATACAACGACCTTGGCACTGAGGCATCTTGGAAGGGCTAGGAGAGCTAGGATTGGTCAGCGAGGTCACATGACAACCCATAAAGCCCAGGAAGTGACACGCGCCGGCCCTTAACAAAGTGCTGCAAGAAACAAGCAGCAAGCATGCTTTGGCCAGGGCTGAGCGGAAACTGTGGAGTGGATCCCAGAACCTCAGTACCTACCCAGACAGAGCCCAGGACTGCAGCGATGAATGCGAAGCACTGGCCACAGATCATCTCTGAACACGGCGCTGGGGACCACGGTGGTAAGTCAGGGAACAGCAGTGCACAGCAGCCGCTATTACAATTCCAAATCATCTCAATAGGGTTAAGGTCAAGACTATCTTGGTCATTCCACATCATCTCCAAAGGGTTAATGTCAGGACTCTCAAGATGATCCCACAGCATGACTGGAGGGCGGACCCCTTCTCTTGGAACACACCTGGGTGTTGGGGCTCCTGCTTGGTGGTAGTTAGGGTTCCCTTGATATTAGGTGTTGGTTTGGTTGCAGAAACCAGGCCATTTGGCATAAAGAAATAAGTCTCTCTTTACTAAAGTGCAGAATAGTAGTAGTAGTAGTACATCCAGTAATAAAAAAGCACAGTTCCAATGGAAATAACACAGTGCAATCTGTCCCCAGTAGCTTATGAAAAACAGCAACGGTAGGGGTTGTAGTACTTCTCTGTGTCTCTCTCTAAAGTCTCTCTGCTGAACTTAGGCATGCAGTAGTTAAATACTTCTGTAAACCTCCGGACTGAGAGGTACAGATTGAAGTGTAACCTTTCTACAAACGTTGCACTAATCAGTAGTACAGTGTGCATACAGTTCGTAAGAAATAACACTATTTCTGGCCATTATATCAATTTTATATGGCATTTTTAGCAGTTTTCTCCTGTACGTTCTGAATGTCTAGTTTGCAGTTCTCCCAGAGATGGTGGGTGGAGACCAGCTTCCATCCACTGCACACAGAAAGTAGAGGAGAATCTGCTTCGTAACCTTCTCTTAATCACTCCAAAGCAGACCCAGGATCATGGAGGGCAGAGAAGTACTGACCTGTATGATTGTGGAGGAATCACTTGTGCTGATATATAACCTTCCTATTTAGCTCCAGCAGTTTATCTTGCTGTGCCTGTCTCCTCAGCTCCTGTTTACTCCTTCCCATAGACTTGTATTAACATGTGTAATATGAACGCTATGCGAGCTGCTACCATCTTGTATGGATTCAAAGCTTTTTTCAATGGTAAAAGCAAATAGCAGGGTAAAGGTGGCCATACACATAAGGTTAAAGTCAGCCAGAATGGCAGATTTTGGCCATTCCAGCCGACTGTCGTTTGAAAGACTAGTGATCACCAACGGCAGACTCTTGTCTAATGTAAATGTAATTTGCTGTGGTGGAAAACTTTGACGATTCATCGTCTGAAATTGCACATTGATGGCAGATTAGCTGAATTCAGCCGATCACTTGGCACTTTACTCAAGCACCAGCCAGTTCGTTTTTATAAAAAACGGACTCCCTGGTCGGGCAGTTTAATTGGTGGGTTTGTTTGTATGAACAATCCCATGGATGACTGCATTGTATCCGATCATTATCTCAAATGTATGGTTGGCTTAAGGGGCGAGATAAACAGCTGATAATGTGAAAGAGCTAGACATTTCTCACTGATAAGTCATAATACAAACTTTCTTGTGGTAGCTTGTACTATTGATTTATGCAACGTTGTGTGAAAAGATAGTGACCATTTAAGATATAGCTGGCCAAACTCTCTCCACGTGTGGAATGGTGTGCTAGCAATGTTTACTCTTACAGCAGTAAGGTCTCTCTGCCATAAACGTGCACAGTACCCTGCAGTCTGACTGCAATGCACAGCCTTGTAGATTCGGGACCTTCTGACTTCCTTCACTCTGGAGCACTTTTGATGATAAAGTAGCTTTGTTGGCTGCAGAAGTTTTAGAGATGAGAACATTCATCTCTCTGAGCTCGAGATTTTGCTCTGAGGAGCTTGTACATGTAGATCTTCATTGTAGAACAGCTAGACTTAAGCTAACTACCTAATCAGTTGGCAGACCGAGGGTTCATCTCCTGACAATATAGCAGGATGAGCTGACGTGTTAACCCTTAACTGTCTGTACAATGCTATTAGACAATAGACATACAAATGCATCAGAACATTTCACTTAACAATATAACATCATAGCAATGACCTTTTTGAAGTACAGTAACCCTGTTCTGGTGCACTCCATATATATGTTGAAACCTTGGTTCTCATTCTGTTTCTATGTAGGATGTTTGGTTTTTATAAATGTATGGTCCCAATGGACCTCATTATTCTAGTACTATTTTTTCCATTAAATGTGACAGATTGGCGACACATACTATAGCTGTACCCTGACCAACTATAAATGTACATTATGGGATTTATTTGGCATTGCTGGGGAAGTATTTTGTGCTGCACTGTTATGTTTAGCTACCGAGAGGCATTTTTTGCTGCATTGTAGTACATTGTTTGACGCTATCTTTTAGATATTTTGTGCTGTTCTGTGATGTTTGTCTAGCACTCCTGGAGAGATATTTTTGCATTGTGGTATTTCTTTTTGCTGGGAAGGTATTTCATGCTACACTGTGGTATTTCTTTGGCACTGCTATGGGGATATTTTTTGCTGCACTGTGGTATTTGTTTTGTACTGCTGAGGAGGTATTTTGTGTTGCCCTGTGGTATTTGGCACTGTTGTGGAGGTGCTGTGTGCTGCACTACGGTATTTGGAACTGCTGGGGAAGAATATTATGCTGTACTGTGGTGTTTGGAGCCGCTGTGAAGTTAGGTGTTGCTGCAAGAGGCTATGATGTGCACTGGATGGGGTATTTGGTTAGAAATGCTAGGGGTAATATTGGGGCTGTTTTAGTTATTTGCTGTTGAGATCTCAGCATCATCATAGATTTGCTCAGGAGAAACAAATGTAAAAATTGTAAAGAAAAAAATTATCAAAATAAAAAAAAATTACAATTTTCATTCCCTCCAACCCCCAAAAAATGTATTGAAAGTCAACCAAAAAACTAAATGTCTCCACAATGGTGCTACTACTGGATGCAGGATCCTGTCATCCTGTACACACTGTCAATAACATCCCTAGGGGTGAATATATCCGTGCCCTGCGCAATTGTTCCTCCAGTGAAACCTGTATTGAAGAAATGAAGACTGTTACTACTCGTCTCCTGGCCAGGAATTATCCCAGTAGACTTTTAAATCGATCAAAGAATATGGTTTCCACTATGTCTCGGGATAATTTAATTCTCCCTAACAAAACGCCCAAGTTTGGTCATAAAGAGAAGCAACTCACTTTTTCCACGAGTTATAGCTGTGAATTTTCACAAATATGTAACATTGTTAAAAAACATTTTCATCTTCTCAAATATGATCAAATTTGGGGTGATGTTGCAAAAAGCGGTGTCAAATGTGTTGTCCGACGTGCTGTCACTCTGGCAAATATGGTGAGCCCCTCTCTATATTTGGATAAACCTGTGTCCCAGCCCACCTGGCTGAGACACATAGGTAATTTTAAATGCGGGCATAAAAAATGCACATGTTGCTCATATATGAGGATGGGCTCACATATTTTGTCCACAAGCAATCATACCACTCATACTGCTCAGCAATACATCAATTGCAACACCATATATGTGGTATATTGCATAACATGCTCTTTGTGTAATTTACAATACGTGGGGTGCACATCAAATTGTTTAAAAGTTCGAATATGTCGTCACATTTCTGATGTACCCCATGCTAGAATAAAAAATGTTTCTGCCGCAAGTCTGCATTTTGCTGCGGTTCACGATGGTAATACAGACAGCATGTCAGTACAAGGAGTAGAAAGGGTTAACAGACCAAGCAGAGGCGGTGATCACAAGAAAAAGTTGCTCAATCGTGAGTGCTTTTGGATTTTCAAATTAGGTTCACGGATACCATCAGGATTGAACCGGCGTCATGATACCATTCTACATTATTAACATTTTAACTTTTTTCTATCACTGTAATTTGCTGATTTTATCTTATTTTTCTACGTCTTTTGGCATGTTGTACCTGCTATGTACTTTACCTGTGAAGGATGTCATCAGGAGGTGTGTCCTGTATCTGATTGCGATCACCTGTTTCTGGTGGTTTGCTATTTAGTCTCGACTTGACCTCTCACTGATGCACATCATGACTAAGGATCCGCACCTATAGTGATCCGAAACCGGTCGATTTCTTGCATTGCTGTACGTTGGTTTTTATCTGCACGGGATTCAATAAAGCCTCAAGTTTTCCAGTGAAGCTGGTCCGTTTTTCTCTTCATTCTGGGACTTGTTGTGCGCCAAGGTTCAGGGCGAGGTCCGGGCTCCTGGTTTCCTGTGGACGAGCGCGACATTCTCCAGTGTTGTTTCAATAAACTAAATGTCTCCACAATGGTGCTACAAGTCGTTCTGCAAAAACTAAGCCCTCATTTTGCCGTACTGGCGTGACCTGTAGAATAACATTATAATCCATATGTCTAATATATAAAAGTGAAAATGTGTTTGTTGTTCTTCATATGCCTCTTAACCAAACTTGGTACAGGGGTTATGATCCAACTTAAAATACTAGGGGGTTGTCAAATCCAGTTGACAGGGTTCTGGAGGGCTCTAGAAAAGTAAAGTGTTTTTGATGTAGCGTTCATTATGTATACACTAATGTAACTCTATCTGCTGAGGCACTGCTTCTCATTGCCTCTCATTTCCCCTGCATTTCAGTCTGCCTCCCATCTCCTTGCATGTGCTGTGTAAAACACAAACTCTTGTCGAGATCAACCAATCACAGCATAGCTTTAATTTTACAACACTGTAGACCTATGTTTATTAACATGAGTGGATCTCCAGCTGTTGCAAAACTTCAACTCCAATCATGCCCTTATGGCTGCAGGCTGTTGGGGCATAATAGGAGTTGTGCAACAGCTGGGGAACCACAGGTTGGTAATGATAGGTCTACAGTATTCTTATAAGCACTGTAGTAAAATGAAAGCTGTCCTGTGATTGGTTGCAATGGGCAAAATAAAAACTGTGCTATGACTGGTTTCTATGGGCAACAAGCAAGCAGGGAGATAAGAGGCAGACTGAATTGCAGGGGAGATGGAAGATGCAACAGACTGTATGTAAAGGGACACTCCCAAAACAGATGCAAAGATGTTTACTCCGTGAAATGGGAACCTGGGGCAGTAGCAGGTTTTCAAAGTTTGCAGTCAAGTTTAAAGTGTTAAGTCAGCCACAAACATTCAATAAGATTTAGTCGAACGATCTATCCCGATTCCCAGCTCCCCATATACATACCCATTAAGCTCGGCTCAACATGTATGCATATTTAGTGGGGTAAGAGGAAAAAGGCTTATCTTCTGGGAGGGCAAAAGGATCAGCCAAAAATATTCATTTCATTTGATCTTTCTCTCCCCCAACATCATCTGTCAGGGGAGAGTCAGGAGCTCTCCATACACATTAAACTGTTGGCCGAACCCACCGAGAACAGCGAGTTCAGCCAACAATAGACTAATGTGTATGGAGGCCTTTTAAAGAAAAAAATAAATAAATGATTTAAAAAATGTTAGATGTTTTCTTTACCTCTCTGATTAGACTAAAGATACCAATGAGTATTTCTAGGAAAGAAATGGCATTAGAAAATATTTACATGCATAGATGTTCACCTGGGCAATGTTAGGTATGTGCGCTAATGTGGTTTAAAATGCAGAGCGCTTGTGAAGAAGACTGGGGAAATGCTCTTTAATTGCCACCTAGACCACCATTAATGTTATAAGGAACATATGTTGTGAGTAGAGATGAGCGAACTTCTATTTTTAGTTTGGCGTCCAAAGTTCGGGTTCGGTTTATCGTAGCATCCCGTTGTGGATTCCATAACTGCATTTGGAATCCATAAGGGGCTGCTTCATTGAACCCGAACCTTGGACAACCCTAATGACCTGGGGTGACATCACCGTCATGTGATCAGTGCAGGGGGCGTGGCTCAGCAATGGATCACCTATTATCCAATCCAGTGCTGAGCCACGCCCCCTGCACTGATCACATGACGGTGACGTCACCGCAGGTCCTTAGGGTTGTCCAAGGTTTGGGTTCAATGAAGCATCCCCTTATGGATTCCAAATGCAGTTATGGAATCCACAACGGGATGCTACGATAAACCGAACCCGAACTTTGGATGCCGAACTAAAAATAGAAGTTTGCTCATCTCTAGTTGTGAGGTTTCAACAGATTGACAGATCTCTATAAATGTTGGATGGCCCCTTGAACATCTTTATTTCTTAAGCTATAAATTATGGGGTTCAACACTGGGGTGACTGATGAATAAAACACAGCTAAGAGTTTATCCGATAAGTGCCCCGAACGTTTAGGAGTCATATATATGATGATGGCCGAGCCATAGAAGAGAATGACTATGATAAGGTGGGACATGCACGTGGAGAAAGCCTTGTATCTTTGAGACCGGATCTTCAGGACGGCCAAGATGATGTGAGTGTAGGAGTAAAGGATGCAAGTGAGAGGAACCAGGAGCAATATGGAACTCCCCGCCAGCTTAATAACACTGAGCACCAAATGTTCAGTGCAAGAAATCTCCATCAGTGATGGAGCTTCACAGAAGAAGTGGTCAATTGTGGTGAATTCACAATATCTTAGCTGTAACAGAAAGTATATGTCCACAGATGATATGATGCCTCCAGTCAACCATGAAGCCCCTATCATTCTAACACAAGTCACTGTCTTCATAATCACACTGTAACGCAAGGGGTTGCTGATGGCAACATATCGATCATAAAATAAGCCATGAAGTCCAGGAGAACACACTCTGTCTCACCAAGGAGAAGGAAGCCGTACACCTGAATCAAGCAACCGGCATATGAAATACTCTTCTTCACCCTCAAGAAATTGCTGAGCATGTTGGGAACGGTAATGGAAGTGAGGCAGATGTCCAGAAAGGATAGATTAGCCAGAAAGATATACATAGAATTGTGTAGACGATGATCATGTCTTACAACCAATATGAGCAGAAGGTTCCCGGCCACTGTGGACATATACAGGATCAAAAAGATCTGGAAGAGCAGAACCTGTACAGTAGGGTCTGTGGAGAATCCGAGAAGAATGAATTCGGTCACTTGGCTGTAATCTTCTCTTGAGATGGTGGTAACATAAACAAACGTGACAGATCTGAAGGCAGATGTTTATAAAAAATCTGATCCTCCATGATTTTTTTATGGTAGTAGTTGGGTATGTAGGTGAAAATGTTTTCATACCAAACAACAGATCTTCTTTTCGTCAATGGAAGTTCAGATAAGGTCACAAGTTTTAACATAGATTGATCAGCAATTGATCGTTTTAACTTATGACATTGTCATACAAGACACTGACCTTCACAAACCAACCATGGATGTCAAGTCCAAAAATGGCCATCTGAAAATCTTAGTGTATGGCGAGCTTAAAATGAGAAGAAGTTTTTTGCTTCACCATTACCTGGCTATGGAGCTCTATGCACCTGGATCACGATTAATACATCTCGCTATATAAGAGATTATACCATGCAGAGATTTCCTCTCATAGAAGTCACCAATGCTTACATTACACAAATGGTCTCCAAGCTGTGTTTCTCCATATCGAAACTATAGCTTACAGCATGACATAAGGGGCTGCTCTGATGAGAACTGTCAGACTTAACTTATCCACCCCCTTCCTGCAAATGATATCCTCGTACAATATAGCATGTTATAGTATAAAAGTTGTGCTGGACAGGGGATTGTACGTGAGGGCTGACCCACTTTATTGCTGGTATTATGGCAGTGGTTTTGGAATCACTGTGTTAACCAAAAGATTTGACTTTGAGCTACTCCTAAGGGTGTTATCCTGGCAGCCCCATGGTTTTCACCCTATAATCCCTGACAGCTAACTCTTGGAGTAGTCTCTGTATGATTGACAGCTGACTCACATGGGTCAGAGACATCGGTGCCGAGCATCGAGGAGCTAGACAAAATTGTAGTCAGGGTCAGGTCAAGGTCAGGACAGGCGGAGAGTGGGCTATACAATAAATGATCTAAGGTTAAAGCAATCAGCAAGGGGTCAATGTGGAGATAAGGCCCAGGTAAGGTCAGGCAGTGGAGGGTCAGAATCCAGGAAACAGGCAAAAGTTGGTGTACAGGCAGACAACACAGACAGCACACTTTTGCAGGAACCTGTTGCTCAGGCACCTTCCCACTACTTCACTATAGAAAATGTAAAATGTTACTGCTGCGTTATAAATGTGAGATTCTTGGCAAATATATATTGCACAAAACTATTACATTCCATGAATTTAATGGAGGCCATTGTGGAACCACAAAAGGGATAATATAGTGTTGGCTCAGCATGCATGTGAAACCTGCATTCTCTGAATTTGATGGAGGCCGATATGGCACCTAGTGAATGTAGGGAAACCTTACAGAGTCAATATGAGTGACTGCTCAAATGGAGAGCCATTTTGTTTGTCATAGACCACACCCTAGGGTTCTGACTCTCTTAAAGCTTGTTAGAAGCAGTGAGAGCATGTTGGGAGTTGTACTCTTCCAACTAATGGAAAGCTACATATTTTCTTGCAAAGACCAACGCCATGTAGGGAGCACTGTCCAGGATAGTTCTGTGAAGATCGGGTTGGGAAACATGTTGGACGTGCTACATAGAGATTCGGTCAGAGAATACACAAAACAGACTGGGAGCATCTATCACACCTATTTAATTTAATGGGCAGCTCACCTATGACAATGACAATTATATGGCTGGGGCGACCCCCTGGGAATTCAGTGGCAGCAGTATAGGCACTCAACCCCAACACATAACGCACACCAGGGTCGAATTCATAGGAAGCCAATTTGCCTTTCTGTATATTTTTGGTGTGTGTGAGAAAACCCAGGCAAACACGGGTAGACCATACAAACTCCATGCAGATGTTGTCCCTGAGACACCAATATTACTATTGCCAATGATTACACTAATGTCTACTAGGTGTCCAGTAGTTGGTGGATCGAAAGTCTGGATCAACCCGGTACCTTCAGGAATCAGAATAAAATACAGAAAAATTGAAGTGATCCACTTTCAAGATCACTCACTGAAAAGTATCGAGCGTATTTATTATGTTTATTGCCTCCAATAGAGACCATGCATCTGCTATGGGGCCCCTGGGGGAAGGGGGCCCCTGCAGTGGAGGATAGGCCCCGCCTACTAATTACAGTTGTATAGCGACCTGTGAAAAGAAAATGTAAGAAGTGGAGAAGGACCTTTAGTGATGTCATTAAAGGGGTTTTGCAGTAATTTTAAACTAATGATCCATCCTCTGGATAGATCATCAGCATCTGATTAGCAGGGGTCGGTCACCCGGGGCCCCCGCCGATCAGTTGTTTGAGAAGGCAGTGGCACTGGCAGTAGCGCGCGCCACGGCCTTCTCGCTGTTTACCTCAGGCCTATTACTGGCCTGGGCAGGGCTAAGCTCCGTTCACTCCGATCATTAATTTAAAATTACTGCAGAACCCCTTTAACCAGGTGACTAGTGCAGGAAGCCAAGGAATAGCAGAGCAGAAGAAGTCTGAAGGACCTTTGGTGATGTCATCATCATGTGACCAGTGCAGAAAGCCAAGCAGAGCAGAGCAGCCAAGTCTTAAGGACCTTTGGTGATGTCATCATCATGTGACCAGTGCAGAAATCTGGTGAACGACCTGTGGGATGTGGCTGTGATGGGACGGAGCTTCTGTGCTGCTGGAGAGGTTCGTGGTGTCCTGGGATAACCCATATAACATCCTATAACAGCTGGGAGTTGTAGTTCTGTCCTATTATATCCCTCTCCATGTAATTTCAACGCATGCCCTAGTACAGTCTGGTAATGTTGGCAGTTGTAGTTCTCTCCTCTTATACCGCCTCTCTGTAAGGTATACAGATACCCGTAATAAGTCTGGCCATACTGGGGGTTAGAGTTATTTCCTGTTAAAGCTCTCACCTAGTAAAACTGTATAATGCCCTATAATAATCTCGACAAGCTGAGAGTTGTAGTTCTCTCTTCTTAGCCTGGGTTCACATCACCGTTTAGTTTTCCGTTTTGAGTGAATGACTTTTTTTCGACTAAAATAACGGATCTCAGATGGAAATGGCTCTAACGGATGCAGAATATGCAGAACTGATGCTTGAAATATTTTTCTTTTCTTCTGACGGTTCAGAAGTGCAGAAAACTAAACGGTGATGTGAACCCAGCCTTATACTCTCTCTGTATAATGTCCACTTGTATCCTATAATAACAGCCTGGACATGCTGGGAGTTGTAGTTCTCTCCACTTTTACCTCACTCTGTGTTGCCCCCTAATTTCCATGAATAACAAACCGGTGATGATGAGAGTTGTAGTTCACTTGTCACTATTGTGATGTTCTGCAGCAGCTGAGGTGTGTATTAGGCTTTGTTCACATCTGTGCTGGTAAAGGTCACTATTCTGCCGTCATAGGAGCACAACAACGAAAATCACTGCAGTTCTGGATCTGGCGCTTCTTGGATGACAACACCTGGCGGATCCGCTGACCATGATGAGATCCGATGGGTTTCCATCTGCCAGGATATAAAATTGTGTCCAGCATTTGTCACCTGATCTGTGACTGAGGCCCCAACACAGATGTGATCACAGCCTTATATGTTCTCTAGCATCAGATTATGATGTTCTGCAGCAGCTGAGGTGTGTATTATGAGGCTCTGCAGCAGCTGAGGTGTGTATTATCATGAGGTTCTGCAGCGGCTGAGGTGTGTATTATGAGGTTCTGCAGCGGCTGAGGTGTGTATTATGAGGTTCTGCAGCAGCTGAGGTGTGTATTATGAGGTTCTGCTGCAGCTGATGTATGTATTATGAGGTTATGCAGCAGCTGAGGTGTGTATTATGAGGTTCTGCAGCAGCTGAGGTGTGTATTAGAAGGTTCTGCAGCAGCTCAGGTGTGTATTAGGAGGTTGTGCAGCAGCTGAGGTGTGTATTAGGAGGTTCTGCAGCAGCTGAGGTGTGTTGTGATGTTCTGCTGCAGCTGAGGTGTGTATTAGGAGGTTCTGCAGCAGCTGAGTTGTGTATTATGAGGTTCTGCAGCAGCTGAGGTGTGTATTAGGAGGTTCTGCAGCAGCTGAGGTGTGTATTATGAGGTTCTGCAGCAGCTGAGGTGTGTATTAGGAGGTTCTGCATCAGCTGAGGTGTGTATTAGGAGGTTCTGCAGCAGCTGTGGTGTGTATTAGGAGGTTGTGCAGCAGCTGAGGTGTGTATTAGGAGGTTTTGCAGCAGCTGAGGTGTGTATTATGAGGTTCTGCAGCAGCTGAGGTGTGTATTAGGAGGTTCTGCAGCAGCTGAGGTGTGTTGTGATGTTCTGCTGCAGCTGAGGTGTGTATTAGGAGGTTCTGCAGCAGCTGAGTTGTGTATTATGAGGTTCTGCAGCAGCTGAGGTGTGTATTAGGAGGTTCTGCAGCAGCTGAGGTGTGTTGTGATGTTCTGCTGCAGCTGAGGTGTGTATTATGAGGTTCTGCAGCAGCTGAGGTGTGTATTAGGAGGTTCTGCATCAGCTGAGGTGTGTATTAGGAGGTTCTGCAGCAGCTGAGGTGTGTTGTGATGTTCTGCTGCAGCTGAGGTGTGTATTAGGAGGTTCTGCAGCAGCTGAGTTGTGTATTATGAGGTTCTGCAGCAGCTGAGGTGTGTATTAGGAGGTTCTGCAGCAGCTGAGGTGTGTATTATGAGGTTCTGCAGCAGCTGAGGTGTGTATTAGGAGGTTCTGCATCAGCTGAGGTGTGTATTAGGAGGTTCTGCAGCAGCTATGGTGTGTATTAGGAGGTTGTGCAGCAGCTGAGGTGTGTATTAGGAGGTTCTGCAGCAGCTGAGGTGTGTTGTGATGTTCTGCTGCAGCTGAGGTGTGTATTAGGAGGTTCTGCAGCAGCTGAGTTGTGTATTATGAGGTTCTGCAGCAGCTGAGGTGTGTATTAGGAGGTTCTGCAGCAGCTGAGGTGTGTTGTGATGTTCTGCTGCAGCTGAGGTGTGTATTATGAGGTTCTGCAGCAGCTGAGGTGTGTATTAGGAGGTTCTGCATCAGCTGAGGTGTGTATTAGGAGGTTCTGCAGCAGCTTAGGTGTGTATTAGGAGTTTCTGCAACAGTCAGAGAAACATCAGTTGTGACATGAATAAATCCTTTAGATTTCTGTGTCTGCACTTTGTAGAATGTCCCTGTCCTGTTCCTCTGCCGGCACTCGTCACACTGTGACCTGGTTGACCAGTCCGGTCCTGACCTGATCCAGAAGTGTCTTCAGTCCAGACCCCAGTCCAGCTCGGTGAAGATCTGCCCCAGGCCCTGACCGCGCTCTGCCACCAGCACAAACAGTAAGTCAGCATCGGGGAGGAGGTGAAGCAGCAGCAGCAGGCACAGTCCATGGGGGGCAGCAGCAGCAGGCACAGTTCATCAGGTAAGGCCAGGTCATCACTTGCTATCAAATTTTGGTATTCTGTTCCACCATACCAGCAGAATACCAGAATCTCCAGATCCAGCATATGCCAAACACTGCTGGCACCTGCCGGACCCCATTCAAAATAATGGTGTCAGTCGACATCTGGCATGCAGCATTATTTTGCCCTTTGTTTTTGCGAGAATCTGCAACTGAGGCTTCTGCTCTCTGCATGTAGCCTAAGGGGTGCTATAGGTCACTCACAAGGGCCCCAATTCAGATTCTTGCCATGGGGCCCAGTGATTTCTATGTTTACAAGGCCATGTGTACAGCTGCCTACAGGAATTAGGTCTCATGCACACGACCGTGTCCGTATTAAGGTCCGCCAAAAATGGACCCGCAAAATGTGGATACTTTCTGCATGCATTCTGTATTTTCTCATTCCCATCACTAGATATGACTACTCTCCTTCACAATCTGTATGCTGTCTGTTCTTTTGTCCGACCAATAGAAATGAATGGGTCTGTGTGCTATCCGCAAAAAAAATATGGATCGGACACGGATGAAAAATATAGTCGTGTGCACGAGCCCCCAGGTGGTTCTGGGATCTCTGGGTTTTTCTTAGCACTTCCCTTTCTTGGTCTATTCCAGGCATGCTCAACTTGTGGCCCTCCAGCTGTTGCAAAACTACAACTCCCAGCATGCCTGAACAGTGTAAAGCAGGGCATTGTGGGAGTTGTAGTTTTACAACAGCTGGAGGGCCGCAGGTTGAGCATGCACTAGGGTAAGTGTGTAACTCCAGCCCTTCACCCTTCTATAACCTGGATACTGGTGTGCATTATAGCACAGGGGCATACATAGAAAGAAGGGGGACCCCATTATTTACTATTTAATTAACTTTAATTAACTATTATTATATAGGACATGTGACGCGTTCTAGGTTCCTATATGTAAGTGACGTGATGATAAAATGTAATGAAAATAACTCTGTATCTAATATGTTATATATATCCTACCAGAGTAAATAATCCTGCAGTGTTGGATTATGTGCATTACTCCATAACGACCAATAGGTGGCACTGCACACTATGTAAAATAAGGGAACGTCTGTTGATCTCTTGCTTTATTATAAGTGAATGATTTATTGCTCAGGAGTTGTAAGTGGAGCTTGAACCTCCACGCTGGGTCAGATATTAAGGATGTGGACCAGAATGTTCTAATAGCTGGGTTTTAGGCATGATTTCACTTTTATTAGGAGGATGCAAAACTGAAAGCGAGATATGAGATAGATAGATAGAGATAGATAATGGATAGATAGATAGATAGATAGATAGATAGATAGATAGATATGAAATAGATAGATAGATAGATAGATAGATATGAGAGAGATAGATAGATAGATAGATAGATAGATAGATAGATAGATATGAGATAGATAGATAGATAGATAGATAGATATGAGATAGATAGATAGATAGATAGATAGATAGATAGATAATGGATAGATAGATAGATATGAGATAGATAGATAGATAGATAGATAGATAGATAGATAGAGAGATAGATAGAAGGATAGATAGATAGATAGAAGGATAGATAGATAGATAGATAGATAGATAGATAGATAGATAGCTAATGGATAGTTAGATAGATAGATAGATAATGGATAGATAGATAGATAATAGATAGATAGATAGATAATAGATAGATAGATAGATAGATAGATAGATAGATAGATAATGGATAGATAGATAGATAGATAGATAGATAATAGACAGATATATAGATAATAGATAGATAGATACTGGAAACCTTTTGGCATCTGGAGAGGTATAGAGTGGACTCTCTGGAAGCCATCTGGCACCAGGTAAGGTACAGAGTAAGCTCAGCATGCATGTTGGTACCTGCATTCCCTGTAGCAGAGTGGACCCAGCATGCATGTGGAACTGACATGCCATGAATCTTATAGAGGCTGTGAGGGCACATAAAAGGTGGCGTTTAGTGTTAGGTTCCCGTCTTTACAGAGATCGCCTTGACGTGTGGCAGACGGGCCCAAATAATGCTGTACAAAATGTATTTGCTAAGCATCCCAAGGGTCATTGAAAGGCGGTTTAGGCAGAAACCCTTCTGTCCTATGTGGGGGCCTGGTTTGATCCTTGCTGTGGGGCCCTGACTTCTCTATGTATGCTACTGTTTATTGCTGGTAGACGTCAATGAGAAATCATCAGTTAAATGAATATCACAGTCAATTAATATCCAACAGAAACTCACATGAAATCGTGAAAATAAGGATAAATATTATAAATATTCTTAATAAAATCAAATGCCTATAAAAATTGTATGACAGTAAAGTGACCTCCCAGAATGAACCTTCCACGTGATCCCCCAATGAGGAGACTGATACCGGCAACAAGATGGGACAATCCCAGAACCATTAACCGTGGCTGAGCCTGACGACCCCAACACCGGACAGGACATTCTGAAGAGCGACTACTGTATGACTTGGAACTGGGAGAAATAATAGAAAATACTTCTGTCATTACTACTGTTAATACCACAATTGCTGCTAATAATGAGGGCCCTGCTCACAAGAGCTTACAATCTATGAGGAGAATGGGGTGAGACAAAAGGTAAAGCGGCTTGTTTTGTACAATGGTCCGGCCATCTGAACACAATGGGGGAGTAGATATAGCGGCATGAGCCGCCACCAGCTGATATCTGTAGTGCCTCTGAGTGCATGGGGTGTGGATGTTTGATGATTCATCAGGTTCAGAAGAATGACGTTGAAGGGAGAGGGGGTGGGGTGACTGGAGAAGATTTAGATTAGGGGATGTGATAGGCCACCCGAAAAAGATATGTTTTTAGGGAGCGCCTAAAACTGTAGATGTTGTGAAACAACCTAGTTGCTTGGTGTAGATCATTCCAGAGAACTGGTGCAGCTTGGGAGAAGTCTTGGAGACAGGAGTGACAGGTTCGGATTATGGTTGATGTTAGGTCATTGTCTGAACACAGGGCATGAGGTAGGATGGTAGACAGAGATGAGGGGAGAGGGGGTGCAGCACTATGAAGAGCTTTGTGGGTGAGAATGAGGACTTTAAATTGATTCCTGGACTGAATAGGCAACCAGTGCAATGTCTGGCACAGGCTGGAGGCACTGGAGTAGTGACTGGCACATAGTGGAGGCATCAGAGTAAGGACGGGCACAGGGCGGAGGCATCAGAGTAAGGACGGGCACAGGGCGGAGGCATTGGTGCAATGACTGGCACAAGGTGGGGGCATCCGAGTAGCAGTTAGACAGATGAGTCCGGCTGCTGCGTTAAGGATAGATTTGAGAAGGGAGATTCTCATGAAGGGGAGACCAATTAGTTATGATTTACAGTAATCAAGACAAGAATGGATCAGGGCAAAAATGAGAGTCTTTGTTGTTTCCACAGTAAGATGGGCTGATTCTAGCGACGTAGTGATTGAATATCTGAGGGGAAAAAAGATTAGTGAGAAACATAACACTGAGACAGGTGTGATGATGGTGCCACACACTGACATATTTAGGTTTAGGTAGGTTAGTAGATGGATTAAAGATTCAGTTTCAGATATAGAGGGGACATGATGTTAGGAAAACATCTGGCAACTAAAATTTAAGGTCGATAAGTGCAAGATAATGCACCTGGGGCGTAAAAACCCAAGAGCAGAATATAAAATCAGTGATACAGTACTAACCTCAGTATCTGAGGAAAGGGATTTAGGGGTCATTATATCAGACGACCTAAAGGTGGGCAGACAATGTCATAGAGCAGCAGGTAATGCCAGCAGAATGCTTGGGTGTATAGGGAGAGGCATTAACAGTAGAAAGAGGGAGGTGCTCGTGCCGCTCTACAGAGCACTAGGGAGACCTCATTGGGAGTATTGTGTGCAGAACTGGAGACCAGATCTGCAGAAGGATATTCAGAGAAGAGCTACTAAACTAGTACATGGATTGCAGGACAAAACTTACCAGGAAAGGTTAAAGGACCTTAACATGTATAGCTTGGAAGCAAGAAGAGACAGAGGGGATATGATAGAAACTTTTAAATACATAAAGGGAATCATCACGGTAAAAGAGGAGAGAATATTTAAAAGAAGAAAAACTGCTACAAGAGGACATAGTTTTAAATTAGAGGGGCAAAGGTTTAAAAGTAACATCAGGAAGAATTACTTTACTGAGAGAGTAGTGGACGCATGGAATAGCCTTCCTGCAGAAGTGGTAGCTGCAAATACAGTGAAGTTTAAGCATGCATGGGATAGGCATAAGGCCATCCTTCATATAAGATAGGGCCGGGGGCTATCCATAGTATTCAGTATATTGGGCAGACTAGATGGGCCAAATGGTTCTTATCTGCCGACACATTCTATCTTTCTATGACTGCAGACAAGGTCACTGAAGGACATAATGTTAGAGACAATGGACAAACAATAACTGGAGGACATGATGTTAGAGACAGCAGACAGACAGTAACTGGAGGACATGATGTTAGAGACAGCAGACAGCAGTAACTGGAGGACATGATGTTAGAGACAGAGGACAGTCACTGGAGGACATGATGTTAGAGACAGAGGACAGTCACTGGAGGACATGATGTTAGAGACAGAGGACAGTCACTGGAGGACATGATGTTAGAGACAGAGGACAGTCACTGGAGGACATGATGTTAGAGACAGAGGACAGTCACTGGAGGACATGATGTTGGTGACAGTAAACAGACAGTCACTGGTGCTCTGTAGTACAGCAGGGGTGATGTCACAGGATGAAGTTTATAGCTGGGTGTCATCAGCATAGAGATGATACTGAAAACCAAATCTGCTGATAGTCGGTCCAATAGGGGATGTGTAGAGAGAATCGAGGAGAGGATCTAGGACTGAACCCTGAGGAACCTCAACAGCAAAGAGGGTGAAGAGAAGAAGTAAAAGAAAGAGCGTCCAGAGAGATCAGAAGAAAACCAAAGAGAGAGCAGGGTCCTTAAGTCCAACAGATTGGAGCATTTACCAAGTAGGTAAATGGTGGTCTATGGTGTCAAATACTGCAGAGAGATAGAGGAGAATTAGTAGAGAGTAGTCACCCTTGCATTTAGCTGTCAGGAGGTTGTTTGTCACTTTTGTACGTTTCTGTAGAATGTGAAAACTAGATTGTAAGGGGCATAGAGAGAGTTAACAGGCAAGAGTAGACCAGGCGTTGAAGGAGTTTAGAGGCGAAGGGGAGATTGAAGGTCAATAATTAATACTGTGACTACTACCAATAAGTGCACCACTGCCCTCAGTAGTAAAAGTACGACCACTACTAATAACACTAATATGACTATTACTAAGAATACTACAAATACAACTGATAAAACTACAATTAATTTCACAACTACTACTAAAGTTAATATGACTAATACTTCTAAAAATGGCACCACTGCATTTATCGCATTGATACTAAGACTAAAGCTAATTTTACTATAAATACTACTGCTAATACCACCTCTAATGCTACTAGAAGTACTATGGTTATTACTTATTACTATACTAATATTGACACCAATACAAATACTATGACTACTGCTGATCACACTAGTCCTATGACTACCAGGCAGGGTCAGGACATTACATTTTGGTGCCCTAGGTAGAAAAGATAATCCCGAAAGAGATGAGAAAGAACCCATGGGTAAAAGCAAAAGAAGTACAGAAGACCCCACCAACTATAAAACCCTCTCTTTATGTGTCCAGTATTAGAGAAACCCTGAATACAAATGGTGTTCATGGAAGGACACCCTGAAGGAAGCCACTGCTGTCCAAAAAAAAAACTATCAGGGCCTCACGCAAGTTAATGTTTGTTCTGGAATGGACTTAAACCTATAGAGATGCTGCGACATTACCTGATGGGGGTTGTCTGACACATGGCATCCCAGAGCTGGTGAACTGAAGAGACATTTGCTTGGCGGAATGGTCCAAAATTCCTCCTCAACACTGTGCAACTCATACCTAGCTGCACAAAATGTTTGGTGGAGGTGATTGCTGCTAAAGGCAATCTACAGGCTAATGAATTCAAGGGTTCACTTACTTTTTCCCCTGCACATTGGCTAATAACAGACATGAACATTATCGATTTCTCCATAAACTACTACTACAAAATGTTCTGATTTTTCTCTAAGTCACAATTATAGATGAACGCAATTTGTGCTTGTCTTTAATTGGGTCCTAGAGAACAATCAGATCACATCGTATTCGCAGTCCATGCTGAAATCCGGGTCTTTACAAAGGGTTCACTTACTTTTCTTGTTATTGCAGATAACTACTACGAGTATGCTAAATCATCATACTAATATTGTCATAATATTAATGTCACAACTTCTACTGCTACAGATCTTATTCTTCTTCTATCTCCGTCTACATTCAGTCCATATATAATTACCTACGTCCCTGACCTATGTCCCTGACCTGTTATTACATCTAGAAGATAACAGCAGTAAGACACTGATACATGAAGGAGGCTGATACCAGAGAACAGAGGCTGGCCCCAGGCCTGATGCCCTGATGACGGCAGTTCCTGTAATGATGGGTGTTAGATTTCCATCTGCATAATCCTGAAGCCTGGAGAAAAGCTCCAGAGAACGTGGACACCCTCCCTTTATATACTGTAAGTCCAGTGTAGACTGTCATGGTCTCTACTATTAACCCTTACTCTTCTCCATCTTCTTTCAAGAAAACAAAGCCACTGTAATTAGCAGAACAGGTTTTAGATCCCAGTAATTAATCTCGGGGGACTTGGCCCAGAATGTCCGACACTCCTCCTAAAGGCTGAGTAGTAGCTCTCTACGAGGATCTCACTTTATTTGTACTTTATATACATTTTTTCATTTTAAATTTGAGGTTTATTCACATATCTTAAAAATTATTTCTATAATATACTTAGTAACTCAAAACCGTAAAACCCATATGAGACGTCACCTATACCTGTGAATAGCAGAGATAGCCCATGTGCCTTCCTTAAATTCAGTACCAGTCATGTCTTTTCCTGAGCAAACATCCAGAAAAAGTAAGGGAAACCTTGAATTTGTAACAACAGGTTGCTGTCCGTTGATGTTCCCCTACTTACCACCTCGGTCCCGGGCTCCGTGTTTGGTGGTGATCAGCTGCCGCTGTTTTGCCATTCACCGCAGCAGTCCTGAGTTGTGTCCCTGAAATCATCGTCCTTCCTGGAATATGCTCCACGGTTTTCTTCCAGCCCTGGACACAGCATGCCTTCCATCCTGTTCCCTGTAGCACTTCTTTAAGGGTTGGCGTGGGTCACTTTCTGTGATTTATGGGTTTAGCATAAGTGACCGTGCTGAACCAATCCTATCCTTCCTGCACCTATATAAGTGGTCTAGCCCCCTTCTCAGGTGCCTGAGCATCAAAGGTCCTTGGTTGCCAAGGTTGCTGTTATTTGTGCTTGTCTTCCTGTATACCTGACCCCTTCTTGTGCTTCTGGACTCCACTACCTATTTGATCCTTACCAGCTCTGCCTGAATTCTCCTGTTGCTGACCTGGATTGCCTTACCTGTACCTGTGCCGCCTGCACTGACCTATTGCTTGTTTGACTTCGCCTCTGCCTCATCCTTCGGTCCTGCACTGTCACTCCTGGTTATGACTTGGCCTGCTGACTACGACTGTACCCCTGGTACCTTGCTCTGGTACCTACTGGTCCGCTTGTACCAGCTGCCTCATGTGCCATTCCTCCTCAAGAGGTAGCGACCTGGTGTTCCCCTTTGGAAAGTCTATCCCCACCATTAGGGGTCCTGCAAAGAATGACGGGTTCACTTAGACAACGCCCTTAGAGCAGGTAGGACACGTGGCACAGTGGGTTCACACCTGCTGGCTCGTGACAGAATTTATTAATTGTGCTGAGCACGAATAATCGAATTTTGAATTTTTATCGCGAATATCGGCATTTCGAAAATTCGTCAATATTTTGAATATAGTGGTATATATTCGTAAAAACAAATATTGTTTTTTTTTCCTCTGAACCCATTACCTAGTATACCTACCTGCTTGTGAGCCAATGTGAGAAGGCTGCAATATTGTAGTCTGTAGTGAATTAGAATATTGTTCATTATTTATTTATTTTTTCTCTTATGCGAAATATCGGCAATGTAATATTCGCGTAATGTGAATATTCTAAAACACGAATATATAGCACTATAAAATATTAGGCATTTTTTCCAATTTAATGTGAACAGTCATTGGCCCAAAAGCAACTTGAGCAGGGAGGAATCATGACTTCATATGGGAAAAAATGACGAATATTCTAAAAAAAAAATATAGCACCATATTCCATAGTGCTATATAGTCGGGTGTTAGAATATTTGCATTACGCGAATATTACATTGCCGATTTTTAGCAATCAATAGAATAATCTCGAATACGAATATTCACGAATATATGATGAATATTCTAACGAATATTCGTGAAATATCGCAAATTCGAATATTGCCCCTGCCGCTCATCACTATTTATTAACTTGTAGATCCTGAGAGACATAAAAGGCTGGTTCTGCTATTAAGATTGAGGGTGCTCAAGTTACGAGACTAAGACTGTGAGCCAAGCCAATGTAAAAAGGAGGGCATGAAATGAAATGTGAGCAGCACAAAATATAATGACAACATTTAGGAGCTTTACTCAGCAGAAAAATCAGTACAAAAACATATAGTAGTAGTGAACTTGCACTAATAACACTGGCCATAATAAGCCTCAAAGTCATCAACATCCCCCAAATAAACCGCCTAACCGCCTACACTACCCCTCATATAATAGAAGACAAGTGCCCAAGCAGAGTAGTAAAAGATATAGCCACAATAGCACAACCAAAATTAATTAACAGAATACACACACTAGTACCAAAAATGTGTAAATAGTTAATAACAATGCTATTAGATACTGCCATGTTCAAATAAATAACAGTGAGTTTAAAAAAGAAAATAAATTACAAAATCATTATAATAACTTTTATTTCTGTAAATGAAAATACACTGGAAACACTACACATTCAATTCCAAATCAAACCAATAACAACATTTCTCTAGTTTGTGTTAATCCTTTATAGAAAGTAAAGAAAAAGGAATATTAGGCTGTTCAAAAAAAGCAGCTCTAGCATTTTTCTTGAAAAAAAATTATGTACCTGTATTTTCCGCCCTATAAGACGCACCTAGGTTTTAGAGGAACATAAAAAAAAATGTTTCATTAGACCTCAGCTCACAGCCCCAATCAGACCCCCAATGTTAATAAGACCCAAATAAGACCTCATATCAGACCCACACTCAGACATCAGCTCAGACCGCAATGTAAATGACCCCCAATAAGACCTTAGATACAGCTCCAATATAAATAAGACCCCCTTTCAGACCTGAGATGAGACCCCCATACCTCATATCAGCCCCCCATGCCTTATTTAATCAGCCCCCAGCCCCTGCAACCAGCACTCTGCCTTCCTCTATGCTAGAAGCTATAAGAAGTCATTAGTGTACATTTTGATCAAAAGGTAATAAGCCACTCGCCACACCAAGGCCCCCTCTATGAGTGGTCCTAACGCTAAATCCTACCTGTTATGGGCCATGACAGCCACATAAAATCAAGGGAGTGCGGGCCCAGCATGCATGCTAGGATCCACCCTGCTTATAAACCCTTTCTGGTGCCATAACAGCCTCCATTAGATCCAGGGATGCAGGTACCAACATGCATGCTGAGCCCACTGTGTACTCTTCCTGGAGCCAGATGGCTATTAGTAGGTATTATAGATGCAAGTTCAGTTTTATACTCACTCTGTTTAAAACCAGCCTCTAAGGCAGACAAACTAGTCAGGTGTGCATGACTGCAAAGGAGGCTGCCACACCTCCAACATATACAACACAGAAACACAAGGGGGGGGTCAGTTAGAACATCCCTGTATGCAGGTGCACGTAGCTATAGCAAAATACACAAACACAGAAATGCAACAGCACTCTGCAACCAGCACTCTGCAACCAGCACTCTGCAACCAGCACTCTGCCCTGCCTCTATGCTAGAAGCTATAAGAGGTCGTTAGTGTACGTTTTGATCAAAAGGTAATAAGCCACTCGCCACGCCAAGGCCCCCTCTATGAGTGGTCCTAACGCTAAATCCTACCTGTTATGGGCCATGACAGCCACATAAAATCCAGGGAGTGCATGCTGGGCCTCCCTGTCTGTGGATGGAGAACTGGCTTAGGTTTTCCCCGTCACATCCTTAAAGCTTGCAAAAAAGCGGGATCTTGACATAGGAGCCACTTAATATGGTGGACTTGGTGATCTCTGTAATGGAGACACCCCTTTGCACCGGTTTTCCTTCCTTTGAGGGATATCTGGCTTTCATTGTGTTGTAGACCCAATACTGGGGCTCCACATTTATTTTGCAATTTATTTTTTAGTTTTATTTCGGAGGAACTGTACAAAACATTCTTAAAAAGTATTTTTTTCTAACTATACTGTTGCTCTTTATTCTTTAAATATGCAAACTGACACCGAAATACATTATTATAATTAGTTCCCTATTTTGTGTTGGTCGTTTTGTAATTAATATGTATAGTTTCACGTGAATGGGGCGATAATGACAATGGTTTTGGTTGCTGTGGGTGTTTTTTCTTTTATGAATTTGATTACTTTTTATCTTTTTTTCAACTTCATTTTTAATCTATTTCTGTCACATAATATGTCCTCCAAGAGGTCATAAAAAGACTGTTGGGGGAACAATGAACACTCTTTTATTTTGCACTTTTTTACTTGTTTTTCTTTTATTTGTATTTTATAATGGTTGTACTTTTTTGTATCATTTTCTATATTTTTTAAATATATTTTTGCCACTTAGGGTACTTTTACACTTGCGGCAGGACGGATCAGGCAGCCTATTCAGCCTGCCGCATCCGTCCTGCCGCAAGTGGCCGTGCACTGCTGTGCTGCCGCTCGGTCCCCATTGACTATAATGGGGCGGGGGGCGGAGCTACGGCGCAGAACGGCACTGCAAGGCCGGAGATCGCCGGACTAAAAGTCCTGCATGTCCGGATCCGTCCTGCCGCAAGTGTAAAAGTACCCTTATGTCTGCCAAGAGGACTTTTTTCTTCTTTTATTTTTTTATTTAATATTTTTAATTTATTATTTTAATGTTTTATGATTTTTTTTAAACTTTTTTTTAAATTTTTTTTTCACATATTTGTTCCACTGTAACTGGTGTATCAAACACAACAATAGCTGATCTCAGGGAGACCAGCTACAAAAACACCGCGGAGCCTCATTTAAGAGTCTCAACACAGCAATCCGAAGTGCAAAGCTCCCTGGGAAACAGTAATAAATGCTAAACAAATGTGGAGCCCCAGTTATGGGTCTACAACACAATGAAAGCCAGATATCCCTCAAAGGAAGGAAAACCGAGTAAAGGGGTGTCTCCATTACAGAGATCACCAAATCCACCATATTAAGTGGCCCCTATGTCAAGATCCCACTTTTTTACAAGCTTTAAGGATGTGACGGGGAAAACCTAAGCCAGTTATCCATCCACAGACAGCTGTTTCGGGGTGTTGCCCCTCATCAGTGCAGAGTAGGATTCTGGTTAACCGGGAGCAATGCCTCAGAGACTACTCAAACACAACAATAGCTGATCTCAGGGAGACCAGCTACAAAAAACACCGCGGAGCCTCACTTAAGAGTCTCAACACAGCAATCCGAAGTGCAAAGCTCCCTGGGAAACAGGAATATGCAAAATAAATGTGGAGCCCCAGTTATGGGTCTACAACACAATAAAAGCCAGATATCCCTCAAAGGAAGGAAAACTGAGCAAAGGGGTGTAACTGGTGTATCCAAAGGAGCTACAGTTACAGGGGAAACCAGCCTGCTGTGGGGACATTGTACAAGGCAGAGCTGATTGCAGTCTACTGACCCTGCAGCTCTGCGCTCCTCTGCCCCTAAAACACCTGCCAATTATGTGATTGCCAGGTCCAATCTGCACAGCGCTCACCTATCTGAGGAGAAGGCAGAAGTGCTGATAAACCTCTTCTCCCTTCTCCTCGGCTCCAGCGCTCTCACTGATAGCCAGGGACCCGTCCTGCTCCTGCTACAGTGCTAGGGCAGGATCTGTAATTCTTTGTCGTTGGGCACTCAGGACAGAAACACAGCACAATCAGCTGGTCAGAGGCCACAAACCTTGGCTCTGGGGGCTGCATGCGGCCTCGTGCACCCCTGATCTATGGGATAGGGAATAATGCATGTCTACTATGGGTAACAGGAATTTACCAGTTGCTTCATGTTTGCTTATTTACTAGCATTATTGGGACAGTTGATATGCTATTGCCTTGAATTTACTGTAAATGTGGGTTAGGTCATCACCTAGCTTGTCCTGGTTAATTTAGGGTGGAGTTGTTGATTATTAAGCCTTTATATGTCCAGGCCTTGTAATACTCTGTTTATGGGTATGGCTCATGCTCTGTGCATTTGTTGTGTTTTGTCTGTTGTGTTGTGCCAGTATATTATAGGACCTGTGGTCCTTTATTATTGTTAGCATTGACATTTGTCTATATGCTGAGTTGTACTGAGTCTTCTCGTGCTGGTTTATATGTCAGAACAGGGTCAGTCCAGTATATCTTTATTTCTGTTCACTGTCATTAATATTTTTTCATCCTATACGCCATTATCATTTCTTATCTACTTTATTGCTGGACTCCCATCTCCTCCATCCGTGGCTATTATCATTCGGTTCTGGTCATCTATCAGTGAATATGTATATTTTTCATTGTCCATCCAGTTGTTGTCCAGTTCTGCTCTACTGTAGGTCCTAGGGGTTATGTGAGTACCAAGAGCCACTTGAAACAGGGAAACAGGACAGTTGAGATAATATGACCACTAAGTTCCCCGGCATCGTTTTACCAATCTTGGTCAATATGAACTATTAATAATTTGAAACAATATTCAGTTCTCAGGTTTCCTAAGGCGTCAAATACAACTGAGACCTGAGAAGCTCCTGAGTTTCTCAATCCTAAATACATAAATGGGTTATTATAAAACGTGGAGTATGACAGGGCTGGTTTGACTTTGTGTTTTACAGAGAACTTTTGCAGAAGATGGTGGATGGATGTGCCATCCAACATCAGGGCATTCATGTCATTAAAGAGGTTATCCTGGAATTACTATTGATGACCTATTCTCAGGATAGGTCATCAATATCAGATAGGGGGGGTTCAAATCCTGTAGCCCCACAGATCAGCTGTTAGAAGAGCTTGGCTGGTGAACATAATAACTTGAACTAAACATTCAAGTGCCTGTGGTACAGGATGTCCCCTGTCTCCTCAGGATGACAAGCATAGAGGAGGAGAGAGGGGTTTTCCACAAACACCAAAGAATGGTGGTAGGCGCCACACCAAAAACAAGTACAGGGTGGAGTAGATAGGTATGGATGTATATTAACAAACACCTTACAAAGTATTGGCAGCAAACAAATGTATCAGGACTTACTTCACTAGGGAGGGAACCTGGGGAACACGGTGACAGTGCTCTACCAGGTTACACCCCCCCCGCCAAAGTCGCAATAAAGGGATTGTCAGATAGACAGTGCCACAAGGTGTGGTTTCAGATGAAATACGGATACAGAGGTATAATCAAGGAGACTTACTTCACTAGGGAGGGAACCTCAGAGATAAGCACAAAACACTCTAGAGGTTAAACCTCCCTCGCCTGGGTCGCCTATAAGTTGGTGGGTCAAATCAGCAGGTCCAGTCAGGATCTTCTTGAAATTTCCTTTAATGATACACACAGGCAGTGCAAGAAGGCTCAACGCGTTTCGGGGTTTGATAAAGTCCCCTTCATCAGGAGCATACAGGGGTAATGTCCAGAGTGGTATTTAACATTAAAAAAAGGCGCCAAAAAATTGCTGAAACGTCACTTCCGGTTTGTGTTCCACAGTGGAACGCACCGGAAGTGCGAGTACTAATCAAATACATCGCTTATATAAAACTTCATTGGAATACATACAAGATGATCCAGGGTAAAAACAGTATTTATACAATCTTAATACAATGTTGATACAGGAGCCATATAGAATCGGACAAATTATTTTCTAGTGTCGAACGTCACTTCCGGTTTGCTCTTCTCTCTAGTGCCGAGTCTCACTTCCGGTTTGCGTTCCACAGTGGAACGCACCGGAGGAAAAAAAGACACATTGGGTGTGAGATCTAAGATTTGCATATCATAGCGATCTTCATGTATGGGACAATCTATCAGCAATCGAGAGGGGGAGGGAAGGAATAAAAGTACACACATTTTTGAAGTGAAAGGATGTGGAACATGGTTTCCGGTGGGCGTTCCACAGTGGAACGCACCGGAAGGAGGAACAGATTGATTATTTAATGTTTAATACAGGGCTTGTATAAAGCTACATTAAAAAATAATAATAATAATGATAATAAAGATAAAGATAAGTATCACGTGGCCTCATGTGACATCAGCCGGGGTGAGAGATCACAATAGATTCTATTAGAAATTGGAAGTGAGAAGAGTTGCTATCGGTACTATCATGACATATACATCTCATTGACAAATGAGATGACAAGTGCATCTCGTTGGTTGTGCCCTAAGAATAAGAGTAAATGTCTCAGCATAAATCACACAATCAGATTAAAAACTATATATATATATGGATCAATAAATAAATAAATAATCCCGTCTAAGGCCTTTTGAGTAGATAAAGATAAAAGTAAAAATAAAAGAGGCAGATTCATTTTCAATAATTACTATGTTCTAAGGTTTCATTTAAACCAAAAGGAACCAGGGTATTGCATTTGTGTATCCAGAACATCTCTTTGCGAGCTAATTGTTGAAAGCAAGTAGGGATCCAGTCTAGAGGGATAACTTGTAAGAGAGCTGGATCACTATTATGATATTCAGAGAAGTGTCTGGATACACTGTGGGTAAGAATGCCTCGATTAATGTTAGAGCGGTGCTCGTTCATCCTTTCTCTAAGGGCTTGAGTAGTTCTCCCTATGTACCAGAGATTGCAAGGGCAGAGGAGTAGGTAAATGATATTTCTGGTCCCACAGTTCATATGGTGTTTAATAGTTATTGTTTCACCTGAGTGGGGGATATTTAATGTAATGGTATTATCTGGGATCATAGCACAGCATTTACATTTTTTGCTGTTGCATCTAAATGCCCCATTGGACGTGGATGGAGTATGATTATGAGTGCGGAGACTTCCCGATAATTGTGGGCAAGAAGGGGCGATTATATTCTTGAGGGTCTGTGCCCTTCTAAATGTCAGACCAGGGGCAGGAGGGACTATATCTTTCAATATTGGATCCTTGAGGATGATATCCCAGTGTTTCTTTAACGTTTTTCTGATCTCAAGGTGCTTTATACTGTATCTGGTGATCATATTGAGCTGTATATTGTTGGAGTTTTTTTCAGATTTTGTCGGGTGTAGAGCATCTTGTTGGGAAAATTTTAGAATTCTTTTTTTAGAGTTGTTTGTCAGTGTCTTGGGGTAACCCTTTTCAGTGAGTTTGTTGCATAGATTGTTCAATTGTTGACGGAAGGTTCCATTATCCGAACAGTTCCTTCTCACTCTTCTCATTTGGCCAAAGGGTATGTTCCGTATCCATCTGGAGTGGTGGCAACTGGCAAAGTTAAGGTAACTGTTGGCGTCAACTTTTTTAAAAAGGGTTTTCGTGCTGATTTTATTCCGAATGGGTGCTAAGGTGAAGGTCCAGAAACACAATTTCAGTGTCACTGTGTTCTAGACTAAAATTAAGCCCCCATTTGTTAGAATTAAGATCATTGATAAAAGACACTAAAAGTGGGGTGCTCCCTTCCCAAATGAAAATGATGTCATCAATGTACCTTCGATAGAATTTTATATTAGGGTGGGATAAAAGACCATGCAGTTCCTCAAACATACCCATAAAAAGGTTTGCATAGGACGGGGCAAATTTAGTGCCCATGGCGGTGCCCTTTATCTGTATGTAAACTGTTTCATTAAAAGTAAAAAAATTGTGATTTAAAATAAACTGGATAGCATTAATTAAAAATTCTTTGTGTTCTGTTGTAAGGGAGGTATCGTCTTTCAAAAAATGTCTGACCGCAATGAGACCGAGTTCATGAGAGATGTTGCTATATAGGGAGGTGACATCAAGCGTAACAAATAAGAAGTCCTTCTCCCATATAATAGGACATAACAAATTAATAAGATGGGTAGTGTCCCTCACATGGGAGGGTAATAGGATAACATGTTTCTGCAAAAAATTATCAACATAGGCTGATAAATTGGTAGTTAGTGAGTCAATACCTGAGATGATCGGTCTCCCTGGTGGATTTTCAAGTGTTTTGTGGATTTTAGGGAGAAAGTAGAATTTAGCTACAGTGGGATGGGCAGGGGATAGAAACTGTTTCTCTTTTTTAGTAATAATATTTAAGGAGAAGGCATTGTCAATTAATTCCATCAGACTTTTTTTGAAATTCGTCGTAGGATCTTCTGCTAAGGGTCTATAGTATTCTTGATCAGCTAGTAATCTATTGGATTCTCTAATGTAATACTCCTTGTCCATTAATACCACTCCACCACCTTTGTCTGCATTTTTTATCACCAAATCCTTGTTGTTTTTTAGGTATTTAAGAGCTTTTTTCTCTTTGTAATTAAGGTTTCCAAATATCTGTGGATTTTTTGTCCTTTTGTCTTTCTTATTGTTGTGGAGGGCCTTAAAGTCTTCTAGAACTAGATTATAGTAGGTTTCAAGATGAGGTCCTCTGCTCTCAATCGGGTAGAAGGTGGATTTGACCTGAAATTTAGGGGGAGCCAGGTCAATGGAATTGTGGTTTAAGGTGGTAGGCAATGAAGGGGAGATAGATTCCAATGGCAAGGGGTGATTGATCTTGGGGGCAATCTCTTTGAGATGGAAATGTCTCCTCAGAGTGAGTTTTCGTATGTATTTATTTAGATCTACAAACAATTCGAATGGATCAGGTTCATTAGAAGGGCAAAAGGATAAGCCCTTACTGAGGAGTTCTAATTCATCTTTCGTGAGTAAATGGTGTGAGATGTTGAAGATCCCTTTGGCCTTTTCTAATTCCTTTACGGATGCTTCAGAATGGATCTGGGGATGGGTCTCGGTGTTTCGGGTAAGGTTATTGATTTTGTTTTCTTTTTGGTGGGGCCATCTAGATTTTCCCCCTCTGTTTCCTCTATATCGTTTTTTGATCTTTTTTTGGGGAGTGATATTGGGGTAAAAAACTGGGTTATCTTTTTGTTCCTGGGTGTGGAACTCGTTTCCGTTTCTATGGGGCTCAGGTACGGACTCAATAATGTTAGACTGGATAGGGTAATCCTGGTGGGGGGTGTATGAATTTGGGGGGCAGACTTGGGAGAGATGATTTCTATAAAGGGGATATCCGGGAGGTTGGGGGGTAAGGCTAAAAAAGTCTCAGATTGATTAGTAGAGTTAGAATAGGTAGAAATCTCCGTAATATTGTCTCTAATAGGTGTGGAAGGTTGTAGTTGGCATTGTTCTAGATTGGCTGGCATGGATAACGGAGTGGAATACACTGATAGATTTGAAATTGAAGTGGATGGAAGAGATGTAACAGGAGAAGTAATGACTGGAATCACCGGTAAGATCTCTGTGTAAGGAGACATGGAAGTGTCTGGGCATGGTGGTAAAAGCGGAGTAGTAGAAAAAGTGAAGAAGACAGGGTTTTATCGTTACTGTGTAGGATGTCAGGGTGGAGTAATGTACGGTCAGTGTCAGTACTGGATAGTGCTGCTAGTGCAAGAGAACCCTGTGTGGTCAATCCAGTGTTCAACTTGCGTTCGGTGTTCCTTGCTTTTGATAGATCAGTATTATAAAAAGTTCTAGTTTGTAATTTGGATCTCAGGAGTGGGTTAGCACGTCTGGAATGAAGTGTATCAGTATGGGGTTTCCTTCTCTCCCATGTTCTGATTGTGTTGTCTTCGTAGTCTGCTAGGTCCCTTAGTAGTTTCTTACATTTGGATCGGACCTCTGTATATTCTAGGAAACGTAAAGCTTCCTGTTTGATGCAATAGGGCCTCGGGAAGTGATTATTGAACATATTGGATTTTATTTTACTTGCTAATCTGGAGGCTAGGGATTTTCTTTTTGCTACCAATAATCTAATGTATTGAGTCGAACATACATCACTGATGCGTAGCCATTCTTCAGAGAATAAAGGATCATGTGAAAAAGTGGGTTTCAGGGGTAACCTTAAACCCCTGGGAATAAGTTCAAGTTCCATATAGCATTTGAGGAAAAACCAGTCTATTTCATTCCTGAGATAGTTTCTGACGTCTTCTTTAGGATTTGTGGTTTCTCCAGAGGATACTTCTGAGTTGTTTTCATTCTGTGAGATGTGCCAAGTACTTTCCGTTTCGGAGCTGAGTTTCTCGAAGTCCTTTGTGAATAGTATTGATTGAATTTCTCTTCTAATGCGGGTAAATAATCCCGGGAGATCTTGTCGTACGTAGGTCCAACCTGAGTCAGCCACTAAATCTCTGGTCGGCTTCCGGTCCCCCATCAGCCGAGCAGTGCGAAATAAAGGCGTAAAAGATGAAAAACAGAGAGTGACTCCAAGAAAAAATATAAGCAACTATTGCCCTAAAGAGGCAGTAGTGCCTTTTTGGAGAAAAAGATATAGGGCGCCAGAGGATGGACAGGAGAAAAAACTAGATCTTAAGTATTGGATTAATGGAATATTATTGAAAAAGGTAGGCAGCCGGTGGTAAAAAGGTGGAGACGTAAGTCGCAACCAAAAAGTACAAGCATAGAGGAGGACCCCCACCAGGATTACCCTATCCAGTCTAACATTATTGAGTCCGTACCTGAGCCCCATAGAAACGGAAACGAGTTCCACACCCAGGAACAAAAAGATAACCCAGTTTTTTACCCCAATATCACTCCCCAAAAAAAGATCAAAAAACGATATAGAGGAAACAGAGGGGGAAAATCTAGATGGCCCCACCAAAAAGAAAACAAAATCAATAACCTTACCCGAAACACCGAGACCCATCCCCAGATCCATTCTGAAGCATCCGTAAAGGAATTAGAAAAGGCCAAAGGGATCTTCAACATCTCACACCATTCACTCACGAAAGATGAATTAGAACTCCTCAGTAAGGGCTTATCCTTTTGCCCCTCTAATGAACCTGATCCATTCGAATTGTTTGTAGATCTAAATAAATACATACGAAAACTCACTCTGAGGAGACATTTCCATCTCAAAGAGATTGCCCCCAAGATCAATCACCCCTTGCCATTGGAATCTATCTCCCCTTCATTGCCTACCACCTTAAACCACAATTCCATTGACCTGGCTCCCCCTAAATTTCAGGTCAAATCCATCTTCTACCCGATTGAGAGCAGAGGACCTCATCTAGAAACCTACTATAATCTAGTTCTAGAAGACTTTAAGGCCCTCCACAACAATAAGAAAGACAAAAGGACAAAAATCCACAGATATTTGGAAACCTTAATTACAAAGAGAAAAAAGCTCTTAAAGACCTAAAAAACAACAAGGATTTGGTGATAAAAAATGCAGACAAAGGTGGTGGAGTGGTATTAATGGACAAGGAGTATTACATTAGAGAATCCAATAGATTACTAGCTGATCAAGAATACTATAGACCCTTAGCAGAAGATCCTACGACGAATTTCAAAAAAAGTCTGATGGAATTAATTGACAATGCCTTCTCCTTAAATATTATTACTAAAAAAGAGAAACAGTTTCTATCCCCTGCCCATCCCACTGTAGCTAAATTCTACTTTCTCCCTAAAATCCACAAAACACTTGAAAATCCACCAGGGAGACCGATCATCTCAGGTATTGACTCACTAACTACCAATTTATCAGCCTATGTTGATAATTTTTTGCAGAAACATGTTATCCTATTACCCTCCCATGTGAGGGACACTACCCATCTTATTAATTTGTTATGTCCTATTATATGGGAGAAGGACTTCTTATTTGTTACGCTTGATGTCACCTCCCTATATAGCAACATCTCTCATGAACTCGGTCTCATTGCGGTCAGACATTTTTTGAAAGACGATACCTCCCTTACAACAGAACACAAAGAATTTTTAATTAATGCTATCCAGTTTATTTTAAATCACAATTTTTTTACTTTTAATGAAACATTTTACATACAGATAAAGGGCACCGCCATGGGCACTAAATTTGCCCCGTCCTATGCAAACCTTTTTATGGGTATGTTTGAGGAACTG
This sequence comes from Bufotes viridis, assembly GCA_033119425.1. NCBI lineage: Eukaryota > Metazoa > Chordata > Amphibia > Anura > Bufonidae > Bufotes > Bufotes viridis. Next base: position 15,807,590 of record CM065592.1, on the reverse strand, counting down.
CATGGTCTTTTATCCCACCCTAATATAAAATTCTATCGAAGGTACATTGATGACATCATTTTCATTTGGGAAGGAGCACCCCACTTTTAGTGTCTTTTATCAATGATCTTAATTCTAACAAATGGGGGCTTAATTTTAGTCTAGAACACAGTGACACTGAAATTGTGTTTCTGGACCTTCACCTTAGCACCCATCGGAATAAAATCAGCACGAAAACCCATTTTAAAAAAGTTGACGCCAGCAGTTACCTTAACTTTGCCAGTTGCCACCACTCCAGATGGATACGGAACATACCCTTTGGCCAAATGAGAAGAGTGAGAAGGAACTGTTCGGATAATGGAACCTTCCGTCAACAATTGAACAATCTATGCAACAGATTCACTGAAAAGGGTTACCCCAAGACACTGATAAACAACTCTAAAAAAAGAATTCTAAAATTTTCCCAACAAGATGCTCTACACCCGACAAAATCTGAAAAAAACTCCAACAATATACAGTTCAATATGATCACCAGATACAGTATAAAGCACCTTGAGATCAGTAAAAAGGCTAAAGAAACACTGGGATATCATCCTCAAGGATCCAATATTGAAAGATATAGTCCCTCCTGCCCCTGGTCTGACATTTAGAAGGGCACAGACCCTCAAGAATATAATCGCCCCTTCTTGCCCACAATTATCGGGAAGTCTCCGCACTCATAATCATACTCCATCCACGTCCAATGGGGCATTTAGATCCAACAGCAAAAAATGTAAATGCTGTGCTATGATCCCAGATAATACCATTACATTAAATATCCCCCACTCAGGTGAAACAATAACTATTAAACACCATATGAACTGTGGGACCAGAAATATCATTTACCTACTCCTCTGCCCTTGCAATCTCTGGTACATAGGGAGAACTACTCAAGCCCTTAGAGAAAGGATGAACGAGCACCGCTCTAACATTAATCGAGGCATTCTTACCCACAGTGTATCCAGACACTTCTCTGAATATCATAATAGTGATCCAGCTCTCTTACAAGTTATCCCTCTAGACTGGATCCCTACTTGCTTTCAACAATTAGCTCGCAAAGAGATGTTCTGGATACACAAATGCAATAGCCTGGTTCCTTTTGGTTTAAATGAAACCTTAGAACATAGTAATTATTGAAAATGAATCTGCCTCTTTTATTTTATTTTTACTTTTATCTTTATCTACTCAAAAGGCCTTAGACGGGATTATTTATTTATTTATTTATTGATCCATATATATATATAGTTTTTAATCTGATTGTGTGATTTATGCTGAGACATTTACTCTTATTCTTAGGGCACAACCAACGAGATGCACTTGTCATCTCATTTGTCAATGAGATGTATATGTCATGATAGTACCGATAGCAACTCTTCTCACTTCCAATTTCTAACAGAATCTATTGTGATCTCTCACCCCGGCTGATGTCACATGAGGCCACGTGATACTTATCTTTATCTTTATTATCATTATTATTATTATTTTTTAATGTAGCTTTATACAAGCCCTGTATTAAACATTAAATAATCAATCTGTTCCTCCTTCCGGTGCGTTCCATTGTGGAACGCCCACCGGAAACCATGTTCCACATCCTTTCACTTCAAAAATGTGTGTACTTTTATTCCTTCCCTCCCCCTCTCGATTGCTGATAGATTGTCCCATACATGAAGATCGCTATGATATGCAAATCTTAGATCTCACACCCAATTGTGTCTTTTTTCCTCCGGTGCATTCCACTGTGGAACGCAAACCGGAAGTGAGACTCGGCACTAGAGAGAAGAACAAACCGGAAGTGACGTTTGGATCTTTATTATTATTATTATTATTTTTTAATGTAGCTCTGTACAAGCCCTGTATTAAACATCATATAATCAGTCTGTTCCTCCTTCCGGTGCGTTCCACTGTGGCACGCATACCGGAAATCACGTTCCATATCACTTCATTCCAAAAATATGTATACATATGTTTTATTCCTTCCCTCCCCCTCTTGATTGCTGATAGATTGTCTCATACATGAAGATTGCCATGATATGCAAACCCTAGATCTCACACCCAATGTGTCTTTTTTCCTCCGGTGCGTTCCACTGTGGAACGCAAACCGGAAGTGAGACTCGGCACTAGAGAGAAGAGCAAACCGGAAGTGACGTTCGACACTAGAAAATAATTTGTCCGATTCTATATGGCTCCTGTATCAACATTGTATTAAGATTGTATAAATACTGTTTTTACCCTGGATCATCTTGTATGTATTCCAATGAAGTTTTATATAAGCGATGTATTTGATTAGTACTCGCACTTCCGGTGCGTTCCACTGTGGAACACAAACCGGAAGTGACGTTTCAGCAATTTTTTGGCGCCTTTTTTTTAAATACCACTCTGGACATTACCCCTGTATGCTCCTGATGAAGGGGGACTTTTATCAAACCCCCGAAACGCGTTGAGCCTTCTTGCACTGCCTGTGTGTATCATTAAAGGAAATTTCAAGAAGATCCTGACTGGACCTGCTGAATTGACCCACCAACTTATAGGCGACCCAGGCGAGGGAGGTTTAACCTCTAGAGTGTTTTGTGCTTATCTCTGAGGTTCCCTCCCTAGTGAAGTAAGTCTCCTTGATTATACCTCTGTATCCGTATTTCATCTGAAACCACACCTTTGGCACTGTCTATCTGACAATCCCTTTATTGCGACTTTGGCGGGGGGGGTGTAACCTGGTAGAGCACTGTTACCGTGTTCCCCAGGTTCCCTCCCTAGTGAAGTAAGTCCTGATACATTTGTTTGCTGCCAATACTTTGTAAGGTGTTTGTTAATATACATCCATACCTATCTACTCCACCCTGTACTTGTTTTTGGTGTGGCGCCTACCACCATTCTTTGGTGTTTGTGGAAAACCCCTCTCTCCTCCTCTATGCTTGTACTTTTTGGTTGCGACTTACGTCTCCACCTTTTTACCACTGGCTGCCTACCTTTTTCAATAATATTCCATTAATCCAATACTTTAGATCTAGTTTTTTCTCCTGTCCATCCTCTGGCGCCCTATATCTTTTTCTCCAAAAAGGCACTACTGCCTCTTTAGGGCAATAGTTGCTTATATTTTTTCTTGGAGTCACTCTCTGTTTTTCATCTTTTACGCCTTTATTCCTCAGGATGACCACATCACAGCCCGTCGGCGCCTCTCCTGATCTCCCCCAGCATTGCAGCATGGACCAGAGCAACGGCTGCTGGGTAGAGAGACACCACAGGATTGGGGTCAGGTGAGTTTAGATCAATATCTCAATGTATTTACAACTGGCATACATTCATTGATAAATCTCCCCCACATGACTGTAAATCTCCTGCTTCCCTTCAGTACATGATAAAACTGACTGGATGCATCCACCACTAGGGGGAGCTCAGTACATAGAAAGTTATTGTCCGTATCAATAAAAACTCAAAAAAATTGCTTTGCCTTGAGCTCTCCCTATTGGTGGCTGCTCGAAAGTTACGTGGATTTTTGCTAAGAACAGAAAAAAAAGTCAAGAAACTGCCTTACTCCCACAGGCTCTGTGGTATTCACATGGTTTCCACCCATGGTAGGCACTGTTTATACGTCCCATCATTTTGTACCCAGTCCTGTCTGTCACCATTTAAATCAGTCGCTGCATCCAAAAAGGCTCAAAACCTAGTGACCCTATGTTTTGTAGTGGGTTAGGAAACCAACAAAAGTATGTGGAAAAAAGTACAAACTCCATGCAGATGTTGCCCCTAGGTGGGCTCAAACCCAGGACTCCAGTGCTGCAAAGTGAGAGTGCAAATCACCGTACTGCCCTATAAGTGACTAGCCTGTATGTAGTAAGCTCTTGAGCTCACCCTAGTGGAGACTGCAGGCACTCAACATGTTATAATTAGAGAAGAGCGAATTGAAGTTGTCGAAGTAGAATTCGATTTGAATTTCAGGAAAAATTCGATTTGCACCAAAGCCGAATTTCCTCACTCTTCGTGGTAACGAATCACATTTTTTCCTAAAATGGCTGCTGCACATGTTAGGACATGGAGCAAAGAACTCTGGGAAAGAGGGATAACCCACAATGCCATGCATTCAGCCAATCAGCCGCCAGACCTGTGATGTCACAGCCCTATAAATAGCCTCAGCCATCTTGGATTCTGACATTTTCCAGTGTACTTAGTGCAGGGAGAGACGTCAGCAGGCGCTAGGGACAGTGCTAGGAAAGAGTTCATTGTGCTGAAAAAAGATTTACAAGTTCAGGGAAAGATTATTCAAGGTGTAGGGAAAGGATAGGGAGGAATCATCTACACTATAAAAGGAGACAGGGTGAAATAGGAGAGTGTACAGCCTGGGTTATAGGAGCGATTCTATTACACCTTGCTCCACTAATTGGGGATCCAAATTGCCTTTACACTGCTGCTTTTAGGGTGTTTGCACTATACGATACATCACTAATTCCAGCAAACCTTGCTTGTGATTGGGGTACTATTAGCCGTTCAGCGATTGTTTGACATTTTTTGGGGGGTTGTATTAATAGGTAAAAAAGGCAAAAAATATATATCATATTCGCCGTTAAGCTGTAAAGTTACTTTTGTACTACAGCCATTTACGGGGTGTATTGAAGGGAAATAAACCTACTTCCTATTATCTGTTCTGCTGTGAATTGTGCAGAAGCAGTACCAGCTCCATCTCTATCAGCAGCAACTGATGGAAATGGAGCAGTTTTCTTCACCTGCCTAGTGGAGAAACTACTCAGCAGCAGCAGCTAGACCTGAAGCAGAACCTGAACCAGCAGGTGGTGGCATAATTGGAGTGCACCCTGCCACCCCACATCGAGGATCTCCTGGACTACTGGAAAGCCAAACCCGATTTGTAGCCGCAACTGGCCGAGTTTGTCCAGAACAAGCTTTCCTGCCAGGCCAGCAGTGTGGCATCAGAGTGGGTGTTTAGTGTGGCGGGGGTCATAGTTACCCCAAGGAGAACTCGCCTTTACACCCAAAATGTGGAGGAACTGATCTTTGTGAAGATGAATAAGATGTGGATCAGCTAAGATTTTCAAACACCAGAGCCTGATACATCAGACCTACACTTTGACAAAGGAGACCTGTTTCTTCTGGCTAACTGCTTCAGCTACTATTCTGATGCTGCCACCCGCTTGATGCCACACCTGCTGCTTGGTGCTTCTGCAGCGAAGCCAAGTGCCAAGGAGACGGCGACAGGCTTGGGTCCCTTCAAGAAACGTTCGTAATGCCAGTTGCTATGAAGCAACAATGGAACAGAAATGGTGTTTGTGGTTGGTGGTACCGAGGTGTAGGAATGGCCGAGTGGTAAAGGGTGGCCTACAATGTCCCTTTAAGTAATGTTGTGTCATGGTGCTCCTACCTGGATACGCTGGACCACAGGCGTTGTCTCCGAAGCAAAAAAAAGGGGGTAGTTAACTTGGGGATAAGGAATAAATTGAGTCCAGACCTTGTCATGAAGTTCAATAACAGTTTTACTTTGCATAAACGCTTCTCTAAATGGTTTACACAGACTTTGATTCTTGGTCCCAGCATGCTTTAGCATTAAAACTGTGGCAGGCAAACTCCTCTTTGCTACATCTGTTGCTCTCTGGCTCTGCTGTACTGATAGACTGGCTTTAGAATTTAGATTCTTCTTTATGCTGTACTTCACTTTGTAGTGTGGTCTGTCTCTTGATTTGTCCAGGGAAAACTCCTCCTGGCTTCTGAGGATTTAAGCTGTGGCCTCCATGTCCAGCAGAGCTAAAGGTGCTCTAGATGGTTTGCTTTGCTTAGCTGGGGCACGTCCAAAGGCGATACACATGATGACATGAGGATAACCAATAAAGCCAAAAGCAGAGGTGGGTACAAAACACAGAAGACATGCAAATATTCCATTAACGTGTCATCTCTGTTTTGGATCCACTCCTTGTCATTCATAGAATGCCATTGTTAAAAGAAATCCATATACCCCATGCACTACATGATAAGGATTTTTTTTTTCCGCTGTGGCCCTACAAGTTGGAAAGTGTCGTTTACAAATAGTAAACCTGTCAGATGGAGGTCGTAAAAGTACCCTTAGACTTTGTCTGGTGAATAGGGGACCATGGAAAGGTTACTGCTATTTTTGGGCTAAATATACAGTATTTTAGTATTTATCTTATAATTAGGAAACAAGTTTGAATTTTTTTTTTACAACAAATCTATTTTTATTGCTTGAAATAACACAAAAATATAAAAATCATGGATGGATAATGATACAAAGTTACGTTCATAATGTAAAGTAGAGAAGACTCTTCCATCACTTTACTTCTTTCGTGTCTTGGGTGGTAATTATACGTCCATGGAGCTTCATTTTCCCTAATGAAGCGATGTTGGCTAATTGGTTGGACTCATTATGTTTTCACGAAATATTTACGGTAGCTCATTAATGAAAGTTTAGATTCATCTCATTAAACCCAAAGAAATCCCAGGATCCCAATGTTTGAGTTTGATCAGAGTACAGTAATATCTACTAATTTGTCGGGAGGGGATACAAAGCCTGTGCACACTAACTGTTTGTATCTACCAGTTCTGTGTCGTCTATTAGAACCTGTCGTATACAATATTAGGCTACTTTCACACTAGCGTTTTTGCTGTATCCGGCAGGGTGCAGCAAAAACACTTTCGTTGCTGATAATACAACCATCTGCATCCATTATGAACGGATCCGGTTGTATTATCTTTAACATAGCCAAAACGTTTTCTATTGTGGCAGATTGTGGCAGAGAAAACGGATCAGTCCCCATCGTGGATCATGACAGATCCGTCTTGCTCCGCATCCCAGGACGGAAAGCATGCTGCGGTTTGCTCTTTGGTATGAGAACGGAACGGAATGCATTTTAGAGTATTCCATTCTCTTGAGTTACGTTTTGTCCCCATAGACAATGAATGGGGACAAAACTGAAGCGTTTTTTTCCGGTATTGAAACCCTATGACGGATCTCAATACTGGAAAACAGAAATGCTAGTGTGAAAGTAGCCTTAGACTTTTTCTTTTATATCTTTAGATTTAGTTAATGTTAAACCTCCAGTAGCATAAAATATGATCTACAGTCATGAGAAAAGAAGTCCACCCTCTTTGAATTCTATGGTGTTATATATAAGGACATAATAAAAAAAATGGTCCTGAGAAGGTCTGGAAAAGCTCAGATGAACCAGAATAGATTTCACTGTGTCATTATTTATTCAAGAAAACTAGGCCAAAGCACAGAAGCTGTGTGTGAAATATTAAGTGCACCCTCAAGGTGCTATTACACTGGCCGAACTTCAGGTAGTGTGAGTGCCAATGGATGATAATCATCCATCGGCACTTGTTTGCACCTGTCGGATTACACAGGCTGATGTAAACTTTAAATGAGAAAGGAACACTTGCTACCAAAATTGTTGCTCCCTCATTCTCTTCTATAGATGATTGGCATTGCACCCCTGATTACACAGCGAGATGTAGTGCTGAGTATTGGGCATCTTTCAAGTGCATTTGCGTGTTCATCGGCTGAGCGGCTAGTCGATTATATAGACCAGTTACTGGGAACAAGCTTTCATTTCTCCCAATAAGATGCCGATATTGATTGAAAGTTTGTGAGCTAATTGGAGTGGTGTTTAGGCCGGCCAAATAAATACTCCTACGAAGATTCATGCCCCATCATTGACCCATATATTGCAGTCTTATCACCATGAATGGTAGTTTCCAACTACTGTCACAAAGCTCAGATTCAGAGAGTCAGAAGAACGAGGGGCACAACACATGGCTAATCAAGGCTGTTGAAGTGGCATAGATCCCCCTCTCCTTGGTGACTTCATATGATGCTTAAAGGTGAATCAACCTTTTAAGGGTAACCCCGAGTTTAGACCTTTGTGTTACTGTCTAAGGGCTCGTTCACATCACCGTTTAGCCTCTCCGTTCTCCTGCTCCGTCTAGGAGCAGGAGAACAGAAAGAACGGATTCTGCACATAATTGAGCCCTAACTGAGCCGAACAGAGCCTAAAGACCCCATAGACTATAATGGGGTCCGTTAGGTGTCCGCCCAGAAGATGATTTTTGCACGCACTACTTTTGTCTCCGCTCCAAAATCATCTTCTGAGCGGACACCTAACAGACCCCATTATAGTCTATGGGGTTTTTAGGCTCCGTTCGGCTCAGTTAGGGCTCAGTTATGTGCCGAATCCGTCCTTTCCGTTCTCCTGCTCCGCTGAACGGTGATGTGAACGAAGCCTTAGCCCACCCCTAGTTCTTCACACAATACCATACCTCATCGTGAGGAGAGACTTTCCCGAGGGGTGTACCAGGTGCTACCTCAGAGGGGAATTGGAACACGAGGGAATCAGGACCATAGTGTGAACCCACTGGATTGACCTCCAGGTGACACAATACACTGAGTGGATGTTCGGAGGCCAGAGGCTGATCAGACAAAACATAGTCAGGGTATGAAGGCAGGAGACAGGGTGGGCGGCAGTCAGGCAAAGTCCGTAAAAAGTAATCCGATGTCCAATACACAGAATGACAAGAACCAACAGTACACCTTCAGCTTCACAAGTTTCAAAGACTTTATTTAATCCTGTGCAAATATGGATCCATGATTGAGGATCCATATTTGGAGCGATCCGAAACGCGTCGATGATGCAATGCTGCTACTGATGTTTTTTTTAAACGTGCACAGGATTAAATAAAGTCTTTGAAACTTGTGAAGCTGGACCCGTGCTTTTGCTCTCTACTGATTCCAAGTGAACGCCTTGGCTCCCGGCGAGGTCCGAGCTCCTACACTCCCTAGGTGAGCGCACCATTCCTCTTGTGTGTTTTCCAACAGTACACCTTCGCTCAAACAGGAAACTAGACAAGCTAGAAGTGCCCCTGCGTCTTATGGGGTGAATGCTGACATTTTTTACATCGCAAGCTGCGATGTATGCGCGAGCGGGGAGGGACTGGGAGGAGGAGCTGGGGGCCGGCAATTGCGGAGGGGCTGGTGCAGTGACTGTACTCCGGCCCCCCCGCTCCAGTGCTGCACTATAGAAATATAAGATATCTAATTCAATTAAAAGTTACTGTCCATGCCTCCCACTCCTAATATTACCAACACACGGCAGCTTCTGTTGAAAGCAGGCAGTAAGGCCGGGCGGCCGGCGCGTCACTCACTGATGTCACGTGCCTGAGCCGCCTGCTTTATTCATATCTGATTTGATAAATGTCCTTCTATGTTTTATTGAAGTCTACTATAAAACTACCATGTTTCTTTCAACACATATGCTTGATCAACTTTTGTATTTTGAATGGCTAGCTTCACCTGAGTGTTGGCTCAGTGTCTTCTCTGTCGGTAAGGGAGGTGAGCTGGTTCCAGGCCCGGCGTTAGCACCCGGCAAACTCGGGCAAGTGCCAGGGCCCAGTGCTCCTCAGGGGGCCCACTCGTTTCCGCGCGGACCCTTTAAACATTTTAACATACTATTGCTGGTGCTGCGCAGCGCTGCTGCCATCTCACAAGATCTCCAAGGCAGGCCTGCGGAGTACAAAGTGACCGGACTGGGATGCAGACTGTCAGTGAGGACTCGGAGCTGCAGTCAGAAGACAGATCACAGCAGTCAACATAGTAGCCCAGCCCAATTTGGAAACCTGGAGTTTTATGGAGAGGTGACCGAAACAGTAACATGGCTTAGTAGAGTGCACTCACTGTACACCAAAATAAAGGCTTAGTCAAGCCAAGCCCAAACTCCATGTGTTCCTCAGCTCAATAATACCACAGAAACATGCCCATGCATAAAACACAATATAAACTCCTATGAGAAAATACCAAAATGCGTGAAATCAATAATAAACTTTATTGGCAAAAAAATTCATAAGAGGAAATTTTCCTCTTATGAATATTTGCCAATAAAGTCTATTATTGATTAATATTTTCTTATAGGAGTTCATGTTTTAGGCCTCATGCCGCTGTGTGCCTGTGGCTGTATTGTGGCCCGCATATGGCAGGTCTGCAATACACAGGCAACGACCCGTGTGCACTCCGCATCACGGATGCGGACACAATCACTTGAATGACCCACAGTCATGGAGATGCGGAACGAAAGCAAGAATCGGAGCCCCACAGAAGCACTATGTTGTGCTTCCGTGGTGTTTCTGGCCATGCCTCCGCACCCAAAAGAAATAGAACTATTTTTTTGGGGTGTGGACAGATCAGGGACCCATTCAACCCATCTGTTGCAAATTGCCCCTGAGAAAAGTGGTCCCCTAGTCTCCCACCCCTGCACAAGTGGCACATAACACAGTAGACTTACTGCACTACATACATATTCAATGCAGGGCACCACAATCAGCAGATGTTCATATAAAAAAACTTGTTAATTTATTTTATTTGAATGTATCTGTACAGTGTGCCCCCAAAATATATATTACTGGTGGGCCTTAGGTACCCCAGTCCAACAATGCTTAGACTCCATGCCACAGTCTAACCAGTGCCAAATGGGTTACAGTTTAGACCACCTTCTGGTACATGTTGATAATTCCCTTTTAAACCCCAGTCCATGTCCCCTCAGTACTGGGAATCAGTGGGAGTCATATTAGAAAGTAGCAAAAGGTTGGAGCATAACTAAAGGTGGAATACCCTTTTAATGTCCCCTAAAGATGGCCACACATTAATATAGAAGTTGATCGACGATCGCACAGGTGTCAGTCCATATGTATGTGTGTGTCTGTCCCCGTCCCCGTGTGTGTGTCTGTCCCTGTTTGTGTGTGTCTGCCCCTGTATGTGTCTCTCCCTCTGTGTGTGTGTCTGCCCCTGTATGTGTCTGTCCCTGTGTGTGTCTGTCCCTGTATGTGTCTCTCCCTCTGTGTTTGTGTGTGTGTGTCTGTCCCTGTGTGTGTGTCTGTCCCTGTGTGTGTGACTGCCCCTGTATGTGTCTCTCCCTCTGTGTGTGTGTGTGTGTCTGTCCCTGTGTGTGTCTGTCCCTGTGTGTTTCTGTCCCTGTGTGTATATGTCCCTGTGTGTGTGTCTGTCCCTGTGTGTGTCTGTCCCTGTGTGTGTGTCTGTCCCTGTTTGTGTGTGTCTGTCCCTGTGTGTGTGTCTGTCCATGTGTGTGTGTGTGTGTCCATGTGTGTGTGTGTCTGTCCCTGTTTATGTGTGTGTCTGTCCCTCTCCCTGTGTGTGTCTGTGTCTCTCCCTCTGTGTGTGTGTCTGTCCCTGTGTATATCTGTCCCTGTGTGTATGTCTGTCCGTGTGTGTGTGTCCCTGTGTTTGTGTGTGTCTGTACCTCTCCCTGTGTGTGTGTTTGTCTGTGTCTTTCCCTCTGTGTGTGTGCCTGTGTCTTTCCCTCTGTGATTGTGTCTGTGTCTCTCCCTCTGTGTGTGTGTCTGTGTCTCTCCCTCTGTGTGTGTGTCTGTGTCTCTCCCTCTGTGTGTGTGTGTCTGTGTCTCTCCCTCTGTGTGTGTGTGTCTGTGTCTCTCCCTCTGTGTGTGTGTCTGTGTCTCTCCCTCTGTGTGTGTGTCTGTGTCTCTCCCTCTGTGTGTGTGTCTGTGTCTCTCCCTGTGTATGTGTGTCCCTGTGTGTGTGTCACCATCACCACAGTGTTCTTATGTCTTGACGCTGCTGCATCAGGACGTTCTGTGTGGGGAAAGAAGTAGAAGATGGAAGAGGAGGCAGTGCCACCAGCATGGAGTATGTGGGAGAGGCACAGGGAGGCACACTAAGGTTCTAAGTAACACTACCACATTATCAGCGCTAGTGTTATCTGTGGTTTTACATAGTACTGCAGGTAACTACCACATTATCAGCGCTAGTGTTATCTGTGGTTTTACATAGGACTGCAGGTAACTACCAGATTATCAGCACTAGTGTTATCTGTGATTTTACATAGGACTGCAGGTAACACTACCACATTATTAGTACTAGTGTCATCTATGGTTTACATAGGACTGCAGGTAAGACTACTACATTTTCTGTACTCAGATAGCCATGACTGTGTCATCTGTGCTCTTACATAGGACTGCAGGTGAAATCTATATTATCTGTACTGTGTAAGGGGGTCCACTGAAGCTTTATCGCCCAAGTGTCCACATGAACCTGGAGCCGGCCCTGGCTGGTTCCTTGCCTTGTACTTTTGGTTATACATTTATTGATGTCGATAGGCTACTTGGAGTTCAGCAGTAGCCATCTACACAAGTGTTTCCTTCTGGGCAATATGAAAACTCTTGTAAGAACTGTCTAAATGATAATGCTTTTGTTAAACAATCAGAATTATGTGTGTTAAAGAATAAAGATGTCGCAAACATAAAATTTTTCATTCGCAAACGGCGAACGCGAATTTCCGCAAATGTTCGCAAACGTTTGCGAACAGTGCTAGCCGCCGTAGACTTCAATAGACAGGCAAATTTTAAAACCCACAGGGACTCCTTCTGGCCACAATAGTGATGGAAAAGTTGTTTCAAGGGGATTAACACCTGGACTGTGGCATGCCGGAGGGGGATCCATGGCAAAACTCCCATGGAAAATTACGTAGTTGACGCAGAGCGCGGTAAGTTGAATTCGCAATGCGATTAATATAACCTGCATTAATCGCATTGCGAATTCAACTTAGATCTGAGTTCCTAATGGTTGTATTGCTAGAATATAACGAAGATTGAGAATATAGTGCTATATTCTCAATCTTCGTTATATTCTAGCAATACAACCATTAGGAACCCAGATCTAAGTTGTAATCCCAATGCGAATAATACAGGTTATATTAATCGCATTGCGATTACAACTACTAACCCTGCAGCTTCAGAATGAATCTAAGATGGATGCTGTCCTTGCGTTTAGATAGGAGGTGGGAGGGTCTGGGAGGGAGGGTATGCTAATTGGCTGGAATGTGTCTGCTGACTGTGAGGTACAGGGTCAAAGTTTGCTCAATAATAAAGTATACGGGCGAACGCGAACATCGCATATGTTCGCCCGCCGCGGCGGACGCGAACAAGCTATGTTCGCCGGCGAATAGTTCGGGACATCTCTATTAAAGAAACAGAGAAGGAAGTTCTACCATTAAACCCTTACTATAGTTATGGCTTTTAAAGTATTAAAGGTATGTTGGCTAAAAAGTTGATGATTATTAGAGATACTTTGAATGTTTTCTTACATGTTGGCTCTAAGTCGCTTGAGACCAACAAGACCTACAATTTGAATTCCTTATTTCCTAATTTAGTTGGCACCTATAGCTGCTGCAACATGGTTCAACATGGTCGTAAAAACTTTTATTCAAGTATCACTGATGAATTCTTTGAAGTAAATTTTTTTTTATATCAGTGTTGCACTCTGTGCTGTGGTTATACTAGCTTTCATTCAGACTATTAGCCTTTTGGTCCTGGCCAGAATCTATAGATCAAACGCTCTACCCTTGGAATGGTAGCTCACTCCCATTCACTTGCAGTCAGCTGCAATACCAAGGTCATAACACCAACACCGAGCCCTCACTGATCTGATATTGATAGCCTATCCTAAGGATAATCAATTAATATTGGAGTCCTTAAAAATTTCCTTTAATACCCATGGTCATGTGGAGATGATGTTTAGGAGTGCACATACTTTTGGCCATGTTAGTCAATATATTAGTAGATTTTCAAAGTTACCCAACTGTATTTTGATATATTTTCCTTTGAGAAATTAATTCTGAGTTGACAATTGTAGGCTCTTGGTGTCTGTTTCCGTGTAGATGTTTCAGTAGCCACGCTCCTCAAGGGAATGAACTGTTAATTAAATCATGCGGCACCTGAGTCTTCCGTACACCGTGAACACAATTATGTAACTATAGCTCATGCCGCAGTGTCAAAGGAACAAGTGTCTTCTCACTATGTGTTCCCCATTGAGCTATTGTCCACAGAGACTCTTTATAGGAGATCAACAGTGAAGATCAACTGGTGAATAATTCAAAAGAATATTCCATATATTTAAGAGGGCATTGTATCCCACTATATTGCCATACACAGCACACAAGATTAATTCAAATTCTCTCTCACATTTTCTTCTGATATCCTATTTTTTGTCCATAGATTTTTTAAAATTCTCATGAAAAAAGGGGTGAATGTTGACTGATCTTTAGTGATGAGCAAATCACTCAAAATTTGTTTTGGGTCCAATTCGGCAGAATCAACCACACCAAATATATTCTACCTGAATCTCTCTCTGTCTCTCTTCACTCTTTGATTCTCCCAAATTGAATCACACAAAATTAAAATTTCACAATTGATTCGCTAATCTCTACTGATAGTTTATAACCCCACTAAGTCCTCCCAATAAACATAAAGGGGTTTTAAATTGCAGATATTAAAATTACTGTCATGGAATTAGAGATGAGTAAATAAAATTTGCTACAAATTTTCCATAAAATCCTAATTTTGGCAAAACTTTTGTGATTTGTCCTGCCCAAATCACTCAAAATAACATTCCCCATTTTAAAGATCAGAAGATGGTGAAGAAGACATCTGGCACCAAAAATGAACAATGTTGTACCTTTTTTAATAATAAAAAAATTATAATTGACAGTGCAGTGTATTATTAAACCATCCGTTTACCCATAGCTACTATTCTCACTGTGTCTTTGACATTACTAGTGCGGTCTTACCATTAAAACGCTTCAAGGGGGTTGGATGAAGTTCTAGAAGACCCTAGATTGTCATACATGACTTCTCAGGGCAATTGGGGCACTTTTTTGATTGTCAAAGGAATTTATTTGTGCCGAATGAAATCTGACGGCCAATTCGACTGAATCAGACCCTAAAGGAATTTTGGGAAATTCACTCCTCTCTAGTTGACATCTGGTAATGGGTGTTTCACAACTGACACCTTTTTGTAAATGTATTAGACAACTGAAATGGTTTGACACTTGGAGAGAGAAAGACCCCACACAAGACACTTTATAGGATTGGCTATGTTTTTTATAATGTATCATCACTTCAACTAATAGAGGATATGTTTATGGCTGTACGGGAGCAGAAGACATCTGATCACTCAGTGTTCCTCTTCTTTATCCCATTACAGTATCTTCTTTACATAGTTATTTTAAGTGGAGAGTAAATTCTAGATGATTAAACCTTCTTACTGTATTTCTCGCAATTTGATTATGAATAGGTTTGAATTGTTTTTGGACAACCATATGGATTCCACTTCAACTCTGACAGAATGGGATGCAGGACAAATATTGATTAGGGGGTGCTTACAAAAATAAATACATGTAGGAAAAAGATCAGTTTTACGGACAGACAATGGTTGTTAGACCACTGTGCCAACTAACTGTTTTGGCATTGGGGTAGACCTAAGGGTGTTATCCAGGCAGTTCCTTTGGTTTTCACCCTTTGAACCCTAAACAAGGATCTAGACTTTATTTAAGGGAAACCACCAGGCTGCTACCTCTTGGAATAGTTTGGTCAGAGACCCTAATGCAAAGCACCAGAGGCATAGTCAAGCACAAAATCAGATCCATGAAGAATACAGGTGAATACAAGGTAAGCACAGATAGAGGCAAACCACTAATGTCACACACAGGCTGAACTCTAGCGGGTCCTATTATAGTCAGTTGGGCATGACGGTGCTCTGGCTATTTCTGGCTATGACCTATGATGTACTACAGTCAGCTGTTCCTTTGCTGGATCAGCCTTCAGTTTTAGGTAAATTCCAACATATAAATTGGTCAAAATATGGAGATAATCAAAAACTAGATTTCAGCACAAAAAAAAAAAAAAATCTCCTTAAAACGTAGCTTTTACTATAATTGCAATAAAAACAGGGTAGGTAACCCAGCGATTGTAATATTCGAAAACATGAAACCACTCCTCAACTGTCCAATCTAGACACCTGTAGTGGACACCAATAAGCCAAAAGTGGGAGCAATCATAATAGTACACTCTCACGATGAAACCAGGTACTGTCCCTGATCGTACCCTAAGCTAAACCTTAGCCCAGGAACGACCCCTTGTGGTGGGGACCTCCTGTCCTCGTACCTGGTCTATAAAGCCCTGGACATCCCTCAATTAATGATGGGTAACATCCATTAATTGCTCCCTCTGGCCAAAAGACAACAAAAACAGGTGAGAGGAAAAATCACTAAGATACATCAAAAATATATACATATAGGGGTAATACTGTATGACAAGATCTGTATAACGATGCCTTAACCTTGATCTAGCAATAGTAATACCCCTAATAAGTCCCCAAAATGGAGGGCACATATAACATAGCCTCAGAAACAAACAAACAGAAAACCCACAAATCAATGTTCATGGGTAACCCTCGACGCGTTTCGCCCTTGTAGTGTGTCAAGGGTTCATCAGGAGGTTATGTAACAACTCAAGAGGCAAAAGATTGTGTAATAATATCGCCCAGCACCCTAGGTCAAAAGGTGCTCCTGGACAGCATACACTGTCAAACAAACGGCAATTCACAATGACAATCACAGGAGGGAGTCCCACATCCACGGTATAGTCAGAGATACCTAGACGGAAAGAAAGTATATATGACATTGTAGAAAAACACCAGGAGTGTGCCTCATATCACAAATATCCGCTAACACCAACTCACATCAAGTGGGCCATCCAAGATAACAAGGAAGAGGACCTCTGTCTTCGGTCCAAAGGTACAATAACCAGAAAGATAAATATCCAGGCTACAAACGTATAAGAGGAGAATCATTCTTACCGGTTAGATTGAGGCTAAACGCGACTGTGTTGCAGAAAAGGCACATACTCACGTCATACAGTGTTTGCTCACATGTCAGCCCTCCTGTGTTGCTACGGTGGTGCCCGAGGTTTAAATACTCCCGCCCTGACCTCATAGCCCCACCCCCTGGGCAGTCTCGACCTATTGTAATGTATTACTAGCCCAGAAAGTGTTAAAAATAATATCCCCATAGTTTTGGTACAAAATGATTGTCCCAAAATCAATGATGGTTCAATCGGACATGGAAAAATCGCTAGTCCAAGTACCGATTTTAGCCGCGGCATTAAACGAGACCACACTTCCGGTGCATGGAACGCACGGAAGTGATGTGATAGATCCGGTCTCATGTTGCCAGTCCATAGTGTGGCGTCACTTCCGGCACATGAAGAGCATCGAGGATGCTACCTTGCGCACAGCCGTCACTCCGGTCTCATGTTGCCAGTCCATAGTGTGGCGTCACTTCCGGCACATGAAGCGCATCGAGGATAATACCTCGCGCACCGCCGTCACTTCCGGTGTATGGAGCGCATTACGGAGTAGAACTGGGGTGCAGCTAGAGATGTATCAAGTTCGGAGAACAGATAGATATATAATCTGCAATATTCATGATTAAACTAATGTAATATACCAAACCCATGCCTAATGGTAATGTATATAGACATTACTCCAAAAGTAGAAAAGGTCCATAGGATACAGGGCGGAGTTCGTCACGGGTAAGTAAAATGCCGCGTGAAAAAAGAAAGATCAGTGTATAAGGTAGTACTGCTCAATGTTTTGAGTATACAAGCGGAAGATCAAAAAAAAGATAAATACAGAAAATTTTGAGAAGGAACCCACAACAGGTATTTAGTGGGTAAAGATAAACAAATTTAGGTGTTTCACACACCCGGCCAATTTTTCTCTAAAGGTAATAGTACACAAGGTCTAAATATGGATGTTCCATTTACTACAGAGTAGGGATCTACATTAAAGTGGGAAGTTCAAAGGAAGCACGTGAACGTCAGTCTTTCATTGAGGCCCGTGGGGGTCTGAGATCTAAAGCGGTGGATCCATTTACATTCCTGCTGTAAAATTTTACGGTCCCAGTTACCCCCCCTGGGGGATGGGGATATCACTTCAAGGATGGTGAATTTGAGGATGTGTGGATCACTTCCATGTTTATCCCTCATATGTAGTGCCACAGGGGTCTCTCTATTTTTGGTCACATCATTAATGTGTTCCAAGAATCGTCGCCGTGCCTCCCTTGTGGTCTTGCCCACATAGTCCATGGGGCATGGGCACTGGCAGACGTAAATGGCCCCTTGGCTTCTACAATTGAAGAAGTCCCGAAGCTCGAAAATGTGCCCCGTTGCTGAGCAGGTCACTGTCTTTGATGTGTTAATGAAATCACAGGCTTTACAGTTCCCACATCGGAACATACCTTTCGGTTTCCAATCTAGCCACGTATTTCCCCCTAGTGGTGGAGCATAATGGCTATGGACCAAACGGTCTCTTAGACTTCTGCCCCTCCTGTATGTGACTCCAGGATAATGGGGCAAAATATCCCCCAGGTCCGGATCCATCTGAAGAATCGGCCAATAACGTCGGAGAATGCTACACACTTCTACATTAGCCGAATCGAAAGTTGCAATGATCCGTGCTACCTGACCGTCAGCAACCTCCCGATCTTTAGGTATCAATAAACTTGCACGATCTTTGTCTACTGCATTTTTAAACGCCTCGGTCAAATTTTTGGGACAATCATTTTGTACCAAAACTATGGGGATATTATTTTTAACACTTTCTGGGCTAGTAATACATTACAATAGGTCGAGACTGCCCAGGGGGTGGGGCTATGAGGTCAGGGCGGGAGTATTTAAACCTCGGGCACCACCGTAGCAACACAGGAGGGCTGACATGTGAGCAAACACTGTATGACGTGAGTATGTGCCTTTTCTGCAACACAGTCGCGTTTAGCCTCAATCTAACCGGTAAGAATGATTCTCCTCTTATACGTTTGTAGCCTGGATATTTATCTTTCTGGTTATTGTACCTTTGGACCGAAGACAGAGGTCCTCTTCCCTGTTATCTTGCATGGCCCACTTGATGTGAGTTGGTGTTAGCAGATATTTGTGATATGAGGCACACTCCTGGTGTTTTTCTACAATGTCATATATACTTTCTTTCCGTCTAGGTATCTCTGACTATACCGTGGATGTGGGACTCCCTCCTGTGATTGTCATTGTGAATTGCCGTTTGTTTGACAGTGTATGCTGTCCAGGAGCACCTTTTGACCTAGGGTGCTGGGCGATATTATTACACAATCTTTTGCCTCTTGAGTTGCTACATAACCTCCTGATGAACCCTTGACACACTACAAGGGTGAAACGCGTCGAGGGTTACCCATGGACATTGATTTATGGGTTTTCTGTTTGTTTGTTTCTGAGGCTATGTTATATGTGCCCTCCATTTTGGGGACTTATTAGGGTATTACTATTGCTAGATCAAGGTTAAGGCATCGTTATACAGATCTTGTCATACAGTATTACCCTATATGTATATATTTTTGATGTATCTTAGTGATTTTTCCTCTCACCTGTTTTTGTTGTCTTTTGGCCAGAGGGAGCAATTAATGGATGTTACCCATCATTAAGTGAGGGATGTCCAGGGCTTTATAGACCAGGTACGAGGACAGGAGGTCCCCACCACAAGGGGTCGTTCCTGGGCTAAGGTTTAGCTTAGGGTACGATCAGGGACAGTACCTGGTTTCATCGTGAGAGTGTACTATTATGATTGCTCCCACTTTTGGCTTATTGGTGTCCACTACAGGTGTCTAGATTGGACAGTTGAGGAGTGGTTTCATGTTTTCGAATATTACAATCGCTGGGTTACCTACCCTGTTTTTATTGCAATTATAGTAAAAGCTACGTTTTAAGGAGATTTCAGTTTTAGGTAAGGTGAAACTGGCCTGGCTACTGTTGGTTTAAAATTAAACTAAACCAAATGAGAGATGAGCTAAATACTCAAGATTCAGTTTGGTTCAGGTTTGCCAAAGTTGCTCCAATTGCCCTAAAATTGTTATATCACATCCTCTAGTCTCCTAGGACTCAGAATTTTTAGGAAAACCTGTCAACTCTTTTTGTTTATTTTTTTATGAAATTTTCTCCCTCCTATCTACCCAAGCTCTAGCTCTCGAACGCAATGACAGCAATAGTAAATTATGTCTGAGTGACACTGACATAGATAGCTATGGGTAAACATATGTTTGATGGTGTTAACCAACAGCGTGTTTGATAACATACCACACTGGCACATGTCTCATGCTTTTTCATATTCCAAAGCTTCCAAAAATTGTCCCTTATCGGGAGCAGATGATGCTTAAACACACACGGTCAAACAAAACAGGGTGGGACAGCACCATCAAGGATCGTTTAGAGCAATAGTCCATTCAGTGGCGGTGAAAAACGATGTCAGGTCCCGGCCTCCGGACGCCCAGCATATATCGATGAAGTGAGGAAGATCGCAGCACTCCAATATCTTTCAAAAAAAGTCCTTTATTCCACCTCAAAGACGCGACGTTTCGACTCACTTGGAGTAATGCTTGATAAAGACTCCAAGCGAGTCGAAACGTCGCGTCTTTGAGGTGGAATAAAGGAATTTTTTTTTAAAGACATTGGAGTGCTGCGATCTTCTTCACTTCATCGATAAACACACATGGTGTTACGGGATAAAGCAAAATGGGACTAAGGGGGACCAAGTGTCAAAAAATTATACCTTCACAGGGTGAGAATACTTGCCCATATGACATGCACAAGTGTTAATTGTCATAAGAAAAAGTGTCTCATTGTGAACGAGCCCAAAAAAAATCTCCTTTTTTAATTGGGAGCAGTAGCAGTGCAGTGTGGATCTGGAAAGGGTAGGGTAATAGGCATGTGACTGCAATAGTAGCGGCAGCATAGCATGGAACATACTGTACAAAAAAGTAGGTCAGCTGTCTATAAGTAGTAGATGCAGTGGTAGTAGTAGTGTTAGTAGTGGTGGTAGTGGTATTAGTGGCAGATGATTTGCATTAGTAGTGGTGGCAGTAGAGGATTAGCAGTGAGAAGCAGCAGCAGCCGAAGCACCAGTGTCAGCAGCCATATGGTACATGTTGGTAGGCATGCAGCAGTAAGATGAAGGCAGCCTTACGGAAAATGATAGTAGGCAGGCAGCGGCATGAAGGCTGCAGTTTCATGATGCAGGTAGCAGCAGCCGTACAGAACATGATGGTTGGCAGTCCGCAGCGGTGGCATGATGGCAGCGGTGGCATGATGGAGGCACTGTCAGCAAGGCCATATCTTTTCATCAGCCTCAGCTAGTGGAGTGAGAAAATCCTCCTGAATCCAGGCTTGGTTCAAAAGTGATGTTTTAGAGGAGGACGATAACTTGGTCTGTTTGGGTGTCACCATGCCTTCCGCGGTGCTGAAAACCCTCTCTGAGATAATACTGGTGACTGGGCAAGAAAAAAGAAAGAGGGGATACTCTGCCAGGTTGCGTCTAGTTTCTCTGCCCAGAAATCCATGGAGTCAGGGAACAGGGTTTGCACCAGAGACTGTCCAGATTGTAGGTAGGCCTGAACCTGGGCAATGAGGCGGGAGCTGTCGGCTTGCTGACTGGCCATAGCCTAACACGGCATGTGGAAAAACTGCTCCATCATGTTGAGGAAACTGAAATGGCTACTTCTGCTTTGTCTTCAGCGTCTTGCGGTGGCTGGAGGAGGGTGACTCTGTGGGGGGTGGGGAGGAGGCTCACTTTCAAACACGTTGGTGGCTTGCTGTAAGCTGTGTACACATTGTTGCCTGGTAATAATGTGAGATAAGGAAGTACTCATTGTCTGGACATTGTATTTGTGTAAATGAAGTCAAATGATTTGGACTGACATTCTGCTGTTTGGCCACAAGAGGACACAGTTTCCTAAACATAGCTAAAAAGACTAATTTCTAGATTCATGTGATGTTGAAAGCCTGCAGAGGAAATCCTGGAGTTACAAAGCCTGGAGAGGAAGGCAACAGCCATCTTAGGGTGAGCTTGGAAGAGGAATCCAGGTATGAGAGCATCTTCCAGGGACCAGAGCAGCATCCATGGGGAGCTGATCATTTCCATGACCCTGATCTTGTCCAGTAGAAGGGGAACTGCTGCCAGGAACTCACATGTTTCCTGAGGAGTAAAGCCAAAGACACTGTGTACCGCATGCTTGCTGGAGAAACCCTTGTTCCACCCACAGTCACCAGCTTGCACAAAGCAGAACCGGGACAGTAAGACTAATCGTGCACACATCTCATACAGTTTTAGAGCCTAGGATCCTAGAGACTGAGAGGGGGCCTGTAGTTAGTTAGGTTTGCTGTTTGTGTCAGGCGACAAGTACTGTTAACTGGTCTTAACAAGGACTTTACGTTTTAAAGTGTCAGTTCACATCTAAGAGCTGAGAAGCTTCACAACTAATTCAAGCCAGGCTGGTGTATTCAGGAGAAACACTATAGGCACGTGCTGTTTAACCAGTTGTTAGTTAGAGGGAATTGTTATAGCATGGAATAAGATTGTACGCTGTTGTGCTGTACCGCAGGCTAGCCCGTATTACGCATACAACAATTGTTCCTGACTCTAGGGTAATAACAGGTAAGGCACGGCTGATCTATTTGAGCCCGCCAGCAGGTAAATTTACAGATAATACCTCCTGCATCCACTGGAGGGTGCCGCGCTGTATAGCACAAGGGTCCCAGCCCCTGGCTGGGTGTATATAAATTTATTTTTGTGTAACCAGCACCTGTGGTTGCATTCATGACCAAGTTTAAGTAAAAAAAATATGGGTTTGGCAAAACTGGTCTTTGAATTGCTTTCCTTGTTCGTGACTTCACTGTATCCTGGTGAGCTCACCCCAGTACACGGTGTACAACTTGGCGCAGTCAGCGGGATCCAGCAAGCGTTATGGATGGGGACACGGCGGGAGGCATTCACCCGGCACCAACAGTGCCGGCCCAGGACCCAGCTTGCCCCGACACTGCTGGAACTACCGGCCCCAGTGCCGCCAATGCAGCCTGCCCCTGCCATGCCAGCCCCAATAGGGTACATCCCCGCGGGGGAGCTATTGCGTCATTTGCCAAAATTTGACAATAAAAACATGACGTTGCAGGACTG
Source organism: Bufotes viridis (assembly GCA_033119425.1). Lineage (NCBI taxonomy): Eukaryota > Metazoa > Chordata > Amphibia > Anura > Bufonidae > Bufotes > Bufotes viridis. Next base: position 15,784,729 of record CM065592.1, on the reverse strand, counting down.
GACTGAAAGGGTACGGAGTGCAGTTAAAATGTGTAACCTGACCCCTAAGCTGCGGGCGGAAGTTGCGTTGGGGGCTCTAGAGGGTGATGTCAGACGGACAGTAACGGTAAGGCCCGACTCTGTGGAGAAAGAGAAAGAACACATGCATGTGGTGGCGAAAGTAGTGAGTAGCACCCATGCAACAGGAGGCCGATCAGGGTCTGAAGACTCAGAGTCTTTAAAAGATGTGGTTCAGGCCTTGTGGACAGAATTGAAAGAACCTCCTCTGGAAGTGTCCCAGATAAAGGCAGGATCACCCTGGCCTCCAGAAATGACCCCGGCACCCCATGCCACTCCATCCAGAATAACTCAGGTGCAGGGGCTCACCAAAAGAGGGCCCCTCTGCTGGGTTTGTCGACAGTAAAGCCAAATGACCAGATAGTGCCCGGTACAGATGGAGTCCGAGCTGACATTAAACTTCCAACCTCCGCAGTAGCTGGGCGTCCGGAGGCAGTACATCAAAAGCTAAGCCCCATGAGTGAGGAACACAACCTATATGCTAGCAGCGCCATTATAGAAGCAAAGTTGGAAGGTCAGAAGGTACGCTGCCTAGTAGATACAGGGTCGGAATGCACCCTTATGCCTCTAGAGTTCTTCGAGAGACACTTTATGGCACATTGTAGAGCTGAAAGATGGGAGCGTCATCAGGTTGACGGCCGCCAATAACTGTGAGATGGACATAGGAGGAATAGTCTGGATGCGGATCCGACTGTTTGGGCAAGACATCGGCATGAATGGGGTCGTGCTGGTGGACCATTCGTCCTGGAGAGAAATGGACATGACGCTAGGTATGAATGTGCTGAAAGACCTAGACCATCATCTGTATGCTAAATAAGTGCCGAAGTATTGGAAACAGGCCACCACCCACCGGCCGACCTAGAAGGTTCTACAGCAGATAGTGAGGAGCTATAGTCTGCGAAAGAGCAACATGCCCGGTCGGCCAATTAGACATGTGAAGGTGCCACTGAGGACCCCGGTGAAGATCCCTCCACGACAGGAACAGATATTGATGCTGCTGTGGGAGGGCAGGATGCCAAATGAATGGGCTGGAGGTCCTGATTGAGCCCGCTTACCAGGGGTAAACGCAGACCGGTATTGTGTGTACCTGTACAATGCCTTAATGTCGAAGACTGCAAGTTGACCGTTCCTGGGAATACCTTGCTGAAAAAAGTTTATGTGTCCGAGGGTGACATCCTCTGACGAAGGAGCTTCACGCAATAGCCAGATAGGAGTTCGGCCTGTACCTATGCAGTAGAGGTCCAGCAAAGGGAGACCCTGACAGCATAGTGGAATGGTTGAATGATGGGGGTAGACTGCAAGACCCTGACTCCAGGGCAACAGAAGCTGCTGGAAGACAACCTGTAGGAATTTCAGGAGGCATTCTCGAGATATGATGAGGACTTCGGGTGTGTTTTTAACCATTGAACACAAAATCTCCACTGGCAATGCTGCACCAATCAGGGAACGGTATCGGCAAATTCTGCCCAAGATGTACCAGGAGGTGAAAGACATGGTGGCCACCGTGCTGGAAAATCGGGTGATCCAGAAGACTCAAAGTCCCTGGGCTGCTCCAGTGGTCTTGGTGCAGAAGAAAGATGGGAGTCTCCGGTTCTGTGTGGATTATCAGAAGCTGAATGCCCAGACTGTCCAGGATGCCTACCCCCTTCCGCAGATTGAGGAGTCATTGTCCACCCTGAGTAATGCGAAGTTCTTCTTGACTCTTAAACTGACCAGCGGGTATTGGCAGGTATCGGTGGCCAAAAAGGACAAAGCAAAATGGCACATTCAAGTGGGGTGGTGTCTTGGCTGTTAATGGTGTTGGGAAAGATGTTAGCTGATTGGAAGAGGGTCCAGAATGGCTGCCTGGACCTGTGGAAGGTGAAAGAATGGGTACAGACTAAGATCTGGCTTTGGCCAAAAGAGCGGACCCGTCTGACTCTGGAGGGCCAGAAGTTGTTGAGGCAGTGGGATAAGCTGACTGTTACCCAGGGACTCCTGTGTCCAGGGGCGTAGCTATAGGGGGTGCAGAGCTAGCAGTCGCTACCGGGCCCAGGAGCCTGAGGGGGCCCAAAGACCCTTGTGCCGCATAAGAAGACACACAAAGCACTGAGGGAAGGGGGGCCCAAGCTGAACTCTTGCACCGGGGCCCATGAGCCTTTAGCTACGCCCCTGCCTGTGTCAGACCATATACTTGCAATCAGAGCTGCAATACCGGCAACAGATTGTCATCCCCATGTGATTGGGACCGGAGGCCGCTCGGGTAGCCCACGAGAGGGGTACTTATTTCAGGAGCAACAAAATGTTCACGTGGCTCCAACGGCTGGTATAGTGTCCAGATTTGGCAGACATGGTGGCCGAGGTATGTCTTAAGTGTCAGCCCTGTGGGCTGAGAGAGTACTGAACAACGGTCTCCTGTACAGGCCATCCGGACCTCCACAACCCTAGAGCTCCTTATGATTGATTATGTACAGATTGGGTACTCTACCTCAGGAAACTCATATTATCTGGTTATGACAGATCATTTCACAAAGTATGCAGTGGCTGTACCCACTAGAGACCAGATAGCAGAGTGGTACGCTGAGGCGGTCTGCAAACACTTTATACAGGTGTTCGGGTGTCCAAGGAGGATACATTGGACCAGGGGGCATGTTTTCAGGGTACTCTGATGAATGAACTGTACCCACTGTATGGGATTGAATGTTGCTGCACCACCCGTATTACCCCCATGAAAATAGGGCATGCGGTTCAACCTCACCTTGCTCCAGATGCTGCGGACTCTGGAGGACAACCAAAAGGCCTGCTGGCTGGAGTACCTATCCGAACTGAGGTGGGCCTATAACCACAGGGTACACAGTACCCCACCAGTAATTCCCCACATATGCTTATGTTTGGGAGAGCCAGATGGGAGATTGAAGATCTCCACATGCCCGATCCAATGGAGCCACCACCGAGAAATACCACCGCATGGGTGCAAGAACACCGCCGCCTGCTGAAAGTGGTCTATGCCCTGGGTGATCGAGTGATGGTCAGTGCCAAGTGGCCATCTGGGAAGTCGGATGGGTGGTGGGAGGTGGTCCCATACACAGTGAAGAGGATGGTAGACTCTGCCATCCTGGTCTATGAGGTAGAGCCAGTAGAGACTGGGGAGCCCTCGGGGAACTTGCACCGTAACACCTTGAGGTGTTGTAATTTTGATGAGCCCGTGTATGTGGAGGAGATGCCTCCTCCTGCTCAGAGTACATAGAAAATCCCCTTAGATGAGGAGGAATGGTGGGTTGTCCCTGCCCTGTTACACACATAGGCTCCGGACGTGGCAAGTTTGCCACCCAGGGAAAGTGTTGAGCACCCATCAGCTCCTCCCCCATTAGATATGCCTTGCACCCCAGTGCTCTTGAGCCTATTACTCTGAGAAGGTCAAGCAGGCCCAATGCTGGTGTGCCCCTACAGCGCTATACACAGGATGAGTTTGTATGGGAAGGGTTGCCAAGGATGACAACCTCTAGTGGGGTGGCAAGTAAGATGAGGAAACAGCACTCATTGTTTGGACTTTGAATGAATTTAAATGATTTGGACCGACATTATGCAGTTTGGCCACAAAAGGCATCTGTTTCCTAAGCCAAAAAAGGACTGCATAACTAGATTCATATGATGTTGAAAACACTGAAGGGGTGAAGTTACAAAACCTGGAGAGGAAGGCATCATCCATATTAGGGTGAGCTTGGAAGAGGCATCCAGGAGAATCCCTTGACATCCGGGTGTGAGAACATCCTCCAGGGACCAGAGCAGCAGCCAAGGGGAGCTGATCGTTTCAATAACCATGCTCTTGTCCAGAGGAAGGGGAACTGCTGCCAGGAACTCAACTCGGAGGAGTAAGGCCATAGACACTGCAGTACAGCACACTTGCTGGAGAAACCCTTGTTCCATCCACGGTCACCAGCTTGCACAAAGCTGACCCGGGTCGGTAATACTAATAATCTCATACAGTTTTGTAGCCTAGGATCCTAGAGACTTAGACCGGGCCTGTAGTTAGTTAGTTAGGTTTGCAGTTTGTGTCACAAGTACTGTTAACTGCTTTTAACAAGGGCTTCACATATAAAGCTCCCTGCTGCTAAGCCTGTCTGGTGCATGACAAAATTGTTCACAACTGTTCGTACAGATGATCGAGCATGGGCAAAGTTGAATTCTAGAGAGTTGGCATGTTGCGGATTAGTGGTGAAGTGGCAGGCCGTTCTGTCGTTGCAAGTCCAGGAAAGCATTCCCTCGCCAAGTAAGAATGTCTGAAATGCTTGGTCAGTTCTCCTCGACATTGCCAGCACCTTGTGCAAGCCTTCGTACTTATTTAGAAAGCATTGCATGACAAGGTTGATGAAGTGCACCATGCAGGGAGCATGTGTTATTTCGCACAGGTTTAGGGCAGCCAGGATATTGCGTCCATTGTCACTTGACCACTTTGCCCAGTTGGAGTCAGCGGGGTGACAGCCAGCGGGATGTTTGCTGCTTCAGGCACTTTAGCAACTGCTCACTAGTGTGGCTACTCTTGCCTAGGCCAATCAGCTCCAAGAAGGCGTGACAACGCTTTACTTCACATACATGATAGAAAGGAGGGGTAGTGCGAGAGACTCTGTGCCCTGCTGCTGTTGTGGATGGGTGAGAGTCCATGGAGGGGAAGGCGGATAAGTGTCTGGTGTTGGAGCCAGGAAGGTACAATCAGAGGGTCAAAAGAAACTAGCCTCATTGCTAAGGTGCTACCTCACTACTGCTGCAAAAAATATTGAGCCTGTGGGCCGTGAAAGACATGTCATAATAAAATAATAATAATATTTATTTATATAGCGCCACCATATTCCGCAGTGCCTTACAAATTTATAGGGTTCATGTACAAAACAAAAGTAACTGGCTAATATACAACTGAAACACCGGGAGTCAGGGCTCTGCTCGCAAGAGCTTACAATCTATGAGGAATTGGGGGTGACACATAAGGTAGTTGATTGTGAAAAGTGGGATTCAATCCATTATTGAACTGATAGTAGTGGTGCCGGCCGATGTGCTTTCAGTTTGGAACTACTAGAGGATCGAGTTTTGGCCAGAGAAGTTGGTGGGGGAGAGGTTTAGTCAGGGAAAGGTCATTTTAGGTAGCTTGATAAGCCTGCCTGAAAAGATGTGTTTTTAAAGCACTTTTGAAGGTGGAGAAGTTGTGAAATTGACCTAATATTCCGGGGCAGCTCGAGAAAAGTCTTGAAGACGGGAGTGAGAGGTATGAATTATGGAGGCTATTAATCTTAGGTCGCTAACAGAATGGAGAGCACAAGTAGGGTGGAAGATGGAGATGAGGGAGGAGATATATGGAGGTGCAGCACTGTGGAGAGCTTTGTGGATAAGGGTGAGAAGTTTGAACTGTATTTTGTGGTGGATGGGCAACCAGTGCAGTGACTGGCACAGACTAGTAGCATTAGTGTAGCGGTTGGATGGATAGATAAGCCTGGCTGCAGCATTAAGGACAGACTGAAGAGGGGAGAGTTTAGTGAGAGGGAGACCGATTAGTAATGCTTTGCAGTAGTCAAGACGAGAATGAATCAAGGTAACAACAAGAGTTTTTGCCGTTTCCACCGTAAGAAAAGGGCGGATTCTAGCGATATTCTTGAGGTGCAGACGACAAAAGCGTGTACAGTAAGTGATTGAATATGGGGAACAAAGGAAAGATCAGAGTCAAATGTGGCCCCAAGACAGCTTGTATGTTGCACAGGAATTATGATAGTGCTGCAGACCGAAATTGAAATATCAAGTTTAGGTGGCTTAGTAGCTAGGGGAAAAACAAGAAGTTCAGTTTTTGAGAGGTTCACTTTTAGATACAAAGAGGACATGATGTTAGAGACAGCTGCCAGACAATTACTGGTGTTTTGTAGTAAAGCAGTGGTGATGTCAGGGGATGAAGTGTATAGTTGGGGGTCGACAGCATAGAGATGGTATCGAAAGCAAAATCTACTGATAGTCTGTCCGATGGGTGCTGTATAGAGGCAGCAGAGTAAAGGACCTAGTACTCAGCCTTGAGGAACGCCAACATCAAGAGGAAGAGGAGAAGAAGAAAAGCCAGCGAATGAGACACTAAAGGAGCGGCCCGAGAGATAAGACGATAACCAAGAGAGAGCAGTGTCCTTAAGGCCAATTGAGTGGAGCATGGTGAGGAGGAGTTTATGGTCTACGGTATCAAAAGCTGCAGAGAGATCCAGCAGAATCAGTAGAGAACAGTCACCATTTCTTTTTGCTGTTAGGAGATCATTAGACACTTTTGTAAGGGCAGTTTCTGTAGAGTGAAGAGGGCGAAAGGCAAAAGGGGTCAAGAAGAGAGTTTGCAGAGAGATGGCTTATTAAGCAAGAGTAGACAAGACATTCAAGGAGTTTAGAGATGAAGGAGAGGTTAGAAACAGGTCGGTAGTTAGCAGGACAGGTCGGGTTCGCATCATATTTTGCTCTTGTACAGCTTGCAAAGGGTAATGCTTCTGTATTCTGGCAGCGTGGAGAAAAACCTGCCAGATTGGAGATACTTATGTAGAGCTAGACGCAGCTGAGCTGTGGTTAGCTCTTGCACGTTTTGAGTGTAACCCACCCACAGTGTCAGCAGCATCACCAGATGCCAAAGCAGACATGGGCCCTGGCTGGTCTTTGGGAAGTATGTGGCCTCTGCTCTTTATTGCTGCCGCCACCACCCTCCCCCTCCTCTGATTTTGCCTCCTCCTCCTCCTGAGCACCCCGCCCGGGCTCCCAGGTCCTGTCCAACACACAATCGGCTTCGGAGTCCTCACCCTCCGTGCCACTTATATCAGACTGTGGGATATCATGATGGGTTTTTTGGCCCCCCTCCCCTGCTCTGAATTTTCCCGACTGCCACTGTTGCTTTCCCCAAAGCCAATACCTTGGCTACAGGTACCACGACTACCAGCACTAACACAACTATGCTTGGGTCTGCAGCCTCTTCCTCCACCACCTCCTCAAGACAATATAAATTCTGACTGCTCTAACACAATTTGTAAACAGAGAGACTGTTATGACTATCTCTTCTTGGGCTTGCTGGGGTTTTATTGGCACTTCTTAGGAAATAGAAAGGAATACCAATAGGAAGGAGAAGTGAAAACTGAGGTGACTTCACTGAAAGCATTGTCTGGGGCTGCAAGGAGGAGGAGCAGAATCAACGCTGTGATCCCTGGCTCCATGTAACGTTGTCAAACTGCAAAGTCACCTTCATGTTATTCGGAGGAGGAGTGAGCCATCCAATCCACAATCTCATACTCTTTCTCCTAAACGATAATGTTGAGTCTTTCTGAAGCCAGCAGGGACAATTGCTGCCAACTACTACTACTACCACTTTGGCGGGTTTTAAGCAGCCAATAAAGGTTCAGGTAAGTACTGCCCTCACTGTAATGCCAGTAGCCATGTTGGCTGCTGGCATTACAGTGATTGGCTGGTCAGAACGCGACATCAGGTGCTATATAGCACCCGATGACGCATGTTCGGCTCAGACGTAGACAGGAAGAGCAGAGCGTAGGAGAGAAAAGACAGAGTAGGGAGCAAATTTCACAGTTTTTATTCTGAGAAAGCTTTTCCAAGACCCAAAAGTCCTTTTAAGGACTACTGTGTGTGTGTGTGTGTTTTAGAGCAGCAATCTATTTACCTGCTGCAGTCTCAGGGACAGTGCTTCGTAAGGGACAGATAGTGCAGGGAGAGAAATTTGCAGTTTTTACTACCAAAAACTTTTCAAAGACCCCAAAGTCATTTTAAGGACTACTGTGTGTGTTTGACAGCAGCAAGATATTTTTTATTTTATACCTATTAGTGACATATACCGTACATCATCCGCAGACTGTGTCTTTAATAATCTGGGCCACATCTAGTGTCCATAGTGTGTGGCTTTGTTTAAAAAATACTCAACTACATCTGCAAACGGTGTCTGTATTACAAATTCCAATAATCTGGGCCTAATATAGTGTCCATCTTCTGTGGGCTTCTGTGACAGATACTGTCCTGCATCCGAAAACAGTGTCTGTATAGCAAATTTAAATAATCTGGGCCAATGTAGTGCTAATAGTGTGTGGCTTTCTGTGACAAATTCTGTACTACCTCAGAAGACAGTGTCTGTAGCGCAAATTTAAATAACTTGTCCCTCATCTACTTTGCATTTAATACATATCAGTAACATATACTGTACTTTATCCGTAGATGGTGTATGCTAGTCTGTGACATTATCAGGGATAAATCTCTTGTGTAATGTTTGTGCATCCCAAATACCTTTTTTAATTTATTGGCGCATACACTTACAAATCCTACGCTACTGTACGTGTGACATACTTTTAAGCATATATAACATTTAATCTTAAGAAGGACCAGTAAGGGCCGTGGAAATGGTCGTGATGCTGATGGTGCATGCAGAGGTCTTGGCCCTGGGCACGATGAAACTGAGTAAAAGAATGTAGCTGAGGGCCTCCAGGTGCGCTAACCCTCAAAAACATTTTTTGGAAAGGCCTTCCGGCCAGCTGACCCTCTAGAACATCATTTGTGAGTGTCTTCAGGGCAGCTGACCCTCTAAAACATTATTTGCAAGTGCCTTCAGGGCAGCTGACCCTCTAAAACATAATTTGCGAGTTCCTTAAGGGCAGCTGACCCTGTAAAAACATTATTTGTGAGGGCCTGCAGGTGAGCTAACCCTAAAAAACATAAATTTTCCAGGGCCTGCAGGTGAGCTGACCCTCTAAAACATTATGTGTGAGGGCCTGCACGTGAGCTGACCCTGTTAAACATTATATGTGAGGGCCTGCAGGTGAGCCGACCCTGTTAAACATTATATGTGAGGGCCTGCAGATGAGCTGACCCTCTAAAACATTATATTTGAGGGCCTGCAGGTGAGCTGACCCTCTAAAACATTATATGTGAGGGCCTGCAGGTGAGCTGACCCTCTAAAACATTATATGTGAGGGCCTGCAGGTCAGCTGGCCCTCTAAAACATTATATGTGGGGGGCTGTAGGTGAGCTGACCCTCTAAAACAGGCATCCTCAAACTGAGACCCCTAGCTGTTGTAAAACTATAACTCCCACAATGCCCTTCTGTAGGCTGATACCTGTAGGCTGTTCGGGCATGCTGGGAGTTGTAGTTTTGCAACAGCTGGAGTGCCGAAGTTTGAGGATGCCTGTTCTAAAACATTGTATGTAAGGGCCTGCAGGTGAGCTGACCCTCTAAAACATTAAAGGTGAGGGCCTGCAGGTGAGCTGACCCTGTTAAACGTTATATGTGAAGCCCTGCAGGTGAGCTGACCCTGTTAAACATTATATGTGAGGTCCTGCAGGTGAGCTGACCCTCTAAAACATTATATGTGAGGATGAGGAGGAGTAGAGAAGTCAGGGGCAATCCAGGCCTTTGTCATTTTTATAAGAGTTGACCTGTCAGCATTTTCAGTTGACAGACGGATGCACTTATACCCCCTGCAGCACTAAATTCCCGCTCTGACAAAACGCTGGCGGCTGGGCAGGCCAGCACCTCTGAGGCGTAGAGTGGCAGTTTGTGCCATGTTTTCAGCTTGGAGACTCAATAGTTGTAAGGCACAGAGGGATCACTGAGGACGCTGACACAGTCTGCTATGTACTCCTTCACCGTCTTCCAAATTTTTTCCTGCCTTGTGATACTAGGCCGCGCATCAGGGTGAGGGTGCTGGCGGGGTGTCGTTAAACTGTTCCTGGCCTTGGAGAGTGTTGTCCTGCCTCTGTTGGAACTGCTGTGTGTTCCCCTCATCTCCCCTCCTGGGCTGCACAAGGAACTATGTACTCTGCCGCCAGCGCTGTCACCTGTAAATTTATCAGCAATGACATTCTGTTCTATTATTATCATGGTTTGTGGTTGTATTATTGTTGGTATTTTTATTGTTATTATGGTTTATGGTTGTAAAATATGTTATGGTTATTTGGTTATTTATGAGTTAATTAACAGGCCATGTCATTGGTTTACCTCCACTCTCGTGTGTTATGTTTTTAGTTATAATAATGTATAAGTTTGGGATGTTTGTTGTGCATGGGACATATATGCTATATGATTGCCATGTGTGTGAACTTGCCAAGCTTCAAAGCTGCCAACAAGTTACTGCCATTATCAGACACAACAACCTACCATGCCTGGTTGTAGGTTGAGTGGCGAGAGCCACAGCTCAGTCTGGTCCCTTTTACCCTGCCACAGCTCTGAGGCGGTGTGATGTTTGTCACCTAAGCAAATGAGTTTCAACACGGCCTGTTGCTGCTTCCCCACTGCCGTGCTACACTGCTTCCAGCTACTGACTGATGGCTGACTGGTGCTGCAAGATGAGAATTCAGAGGTGAAAGTGGAGTAGGAGAAGGGGGTTTGCTGCAACTAATGTAGGTGGTGGTGAAAATCCTGATGGAATGGGGGCCCGCAATCCTTAGCTTTGGTAGCACCTGTGCTATCCCAGGCTACAACTAGCTACCGGCCTCCACAAGTTTCACCCAGTGTGCCGTCACGGAAATATAGCGTCCCTGGCCAAAAGAACTTGTCCGTGTGTCAGTCGTTAAGTGGGCCTGCCCAATAACTGCATTAGTCAGGGCACGGGTGATGTTATGGGACACAATTGCTGGTGTAATGCGGGGACGGCACACCAAGAAAAAAAGTGGCGGCTGGGGACCGAGTAACGAGGGATGTCAGACGCCATGGGGCCGAGGAAAGCCTCAGTGTCCACAGGCCTAAATGACAATTTTTTTGCAGCCCTTGCACTTTATATACAATTGAATATACAGGAAAGAATGTTTCCTAACCATTTTTCCTGTGAAATTGATTTTTTGGGGGGGTTTTGTCAGTCTGTAAAAGTAGCGTACAACTCGGACAACATGGTTCCCAGCAGCGACCTGGGAGTCCAAGATGCATCCAGACATCGTCCCCATGCTGTTCCCGATCTATTTCGGTGGTGTTTCTGTCACTTTCTGACCTTTTCCAATGGACCAGGCACCCTCCCTTCTTCAGAGCAGGGGGTGCCTGGTTGTCTCCTATTTACTTCCATTACACTTGGGTGCTTGGTCGAGCACACGAATATAGAAATGTGTTCGGGCCGAACACCCGAATACTTTGGTACTCGATCATCACTACTCATGCTTCATTAGATGGATAGACAGCTTGAAGGATGCGCCATTGATAATTGGAGAGGTAGCCTTGGGCAAGGTGACCTGAAAATATGCCTCAAGCTTCTATATAAATATTTGTTTGTGTTTGCAGCCACAGCAGCCAATGTTTTCCAATCTTATACAACCTCTTTAAAGGTCGAGATCTAGAGACAGAAGTGAGGAGAACAACAAAAAATCTCCATGAAAAAAACAAAGAAAAAAATGAATGCTAGGAACTATAGGTGTAGTCTGTATAGTCAATGGGTCTTGCCACAAGGTGGCAAAAAAGTGCTTCCCCACTGCTCTATAAAAAGGCTCCCAGAGGCCACTTTCGGGTAGTGTACCTGTTGGCGAGAGATCATTGACTGCCAGACATGCCTCTATGACGCAGTCGAAGATATTTTGCCAAGTTGACAGACTTTGTGAGGGGGTGCATCATTGGACTGAGATAAGCAGAATGGTCATTTTGGCAAATTGCTTATCATCTCTAGGCTGTTCTCACCTAGCTGTTAGGGGGTGTTGGGCGCAGTGTTTATGTGAGGGAACACATGGAAAATAGGCCTCAGGTGGCCCAGACAGACCACCATTAGAGAGGATCGTTTGATTAGTCGACAAGCACGAGCATCTCCCACAGTTTCATTGTCCATCTTCCAGACACAGATGGCCCCTTCATTACACAGCCGGTCTCTGCCTGCACCATTATGTTTTCTGCCATGGACAATCAGCCATTGCCTTCTTCATTTGCAGCAGTCATGAATGAGAAACCAGGTTTTGTATGGGATGCGATGATGGTCGGTTTTGAACATGGAGGCCTGGTGTTGAGCACTTCAATCCTTCAGTATTTTATGTGGAATGACACACTGTCCCAACTGCTGGTGTGATGATCTGGGGGGGACTTCACATACGATAGTCACCACTAGTTTTAAAACAAGGGACGCTAACAGCTCAGTGTTATGTGCAGGACATCCTGCCACCACATGTGTTGCCTCTAATGGCAGGGCTTCCAAATGGGATTTTTTAACAGGATAATGCTTGCCCAAACAGCAAAGGTTTCCCAGGAACGTCTTCTCCAGAATGCAATACTTGCTTGGCCTGCCCGGTTGCCAGATATAACACCAATTATTGAGCATTTATTTGACCAACTAATGAGTGTAACCTGCAACCTACGAGTGTGCAGGATCTACAAGCCCAGCTGTAACATCTGTGGGTAAATATGCCTGCATGGCCAACTGTATCTCATCTTGTATCCAGGCTAGAGCTGGCCCCATAAGGTACTAGAGCTTCCTTTCAGTTGTACAGTTTTCACCCATAAACTTCTCCTTTCTTTCTAATATTGTAATCACCATCATTACAATCACACAAAGTTTTTCTATTTATTTTACTATTCACTGTTCTTACTTTGCTATTTTGTTTTTTACAAAATTAAACCAAAATATTAATAATTAAAGTGCAATATTAAATTTGACATTTCTAGAGATAGATTGGATAATTGATGTGAAATTGATGGTTCCTTTTCTCCATGTCCCCGGTTAATTCACTATTAGAATTGTAACTTGTTAAGGCTCTGAAATAAACCTTTAGAAGCTTAATAAAGGCTCCACATCGCTGACAGTCTTCACAGCTGGCACATGTGCCGTGTCATTTGTCTCTCATGGTGTCAGAACTCTGCCAGGATCCTCTGGGTGTCGTCTGCAGTCTCCGTGCCACACTGCGCAACCTAATAGCCTCAGAACCTCTCCATAAACCGAGGATGCTCATGTTACTTGTCATGTTACTGCAGTTTTTACCAGGGGCTTCTTCTCCTATGACACTAAGAGACATTCAAGACAGTTTCTACAAGGATGGAGACTTGATGATCGGTGCAATTATACAAGTCCACACTTTACATTTAAAGCGTTTCTTTACGTTTACTTCACGACCAGAACTTCACCGATGTGCAATGTAAGTGACTACAATTGTGTCTTGTTGTGTGACTGCAATTCAAGATGTTCTGAAGAAGATGGGGCTGGTGTAAGAGTCTGTAAAATCTAACTCTTGTATGGTGTTGAATTTAAGGGGCATTTAGTACTGACTTCTTGAGCATTTCATTTTATAGGTAGACAAGGTGTGGGATATATCCTTTCCTGCTCCTCTGTAGATTATAATTGTTACCCACGTTACGACACGAGACTGTGTGACAGAACAATAAAGTCCACAGCAGCCTTTTTATTAAATAACAAACATATAGGGGCACAAAGGCCCTGTGCTAGTGGAGGATTCACTGAAATGATGAAGAGGCGCAGGCCTGTCTATAACATCCAGCGCCAATTTTAATTGCCCAACACACCGCCCCCCCAGGTCCAAGGTCTATAGGAATGCCGAGTGGTGTGGCGTGGCCCTTAACAGTCTATGTGTGTCACGGTGCTCCTACCTGAACACCATCGCTCCCAGGGGTTAGGCTCCGGTTAGCCAATAAAATAATTAATTCTGTAGACCTTTTGTCTTTTTTTTAACTTAAAGGGATTGTCCAGGACTAGAAAAAATGCCTCATTTCTTTTAAATACAGTAAAACAATGCAACACCTGTCCACCAGTGGTGTGTAGGATTGCAGCTTAGCTTTATTCACTTCCATGGATTGGAGTTGCAATGCCCAATGCAACCCATGAACAGGTGTAGGGCTGTTTCTGGAAGAAAGTACCTATGGTTTTCAAATCCTGGACAACAACCCCTTTAACTTACCTTTAGGAAGATACAGCTCCATTTTTCAAATCTGACAGGTGTCACATGTGGTAGTAACTTTGGGATACTTTTACTTATCCAAGTTATTCTGAAATAAAACACCCTCATAGGGCTCAGATTTTTTTTATGAAAAGATGTTATCTCTTTTCGTTAATTTCTTTTTTTACATATTTTTGCCCCTGTTTTTTAAGCTCTTGCATTCAATGATGGCAAAAGTAAATGATGTCTGAGTGACACTGACAGATTTTAATGTCAGGGCCCCTTAACAGTATTATACAGTGACATTATATACAGTGAAATGAAATACAGTATATATACGTGTAGGAAACTGACAGAGCAGCTGCCAGGCCTTGTCTTAGAGACTAATCATGACTAGCAACAGAAGTGAGGGTTGCGTGGGAGGATGGTTCAGATATTTGCTTCGGGGCCCAGCCACGTTTTGAACCTGTGCCCACAGTATCAGCGGCACCACCAGTTTCCGAGCTGACCACAAAAGAACCAGATCTGGCCCTGCCAGTTTTTTTTTTTTTTCTTCAGGGGTTGTTGACTCTGCTCTTTATTACCGCCGTGACCACTGCCCTCCTCTCCTGATGTGACCTACTCCTCAGCACCTTGATCCAAGGTCTGGTCCAAAACTCAATCATGGACAGCACAGTGGCTTAGTGGTTAGCAATGGTGCCTTGCAGTGCTGGGGTCCTAGGTTCTCCCCGTGGGTTTTCCCCCCACACTCCAAAGACATACTCAACTTATGTTGTAAGCCCCATTGGGGACAGGTTGATGCTGATGTCTGTAAAGCGCAGTGGAATATGTCAGCGCTATAGAAGTGCATAAAATAATAAAATAAATAAAATCATATTCCTCACCCTCTCTTCCACTTGCCGGCCCATACCATTCCCTGGCCACAGTCATTTTTTTTAGACCTGGAGTGAGCAGGTAGAAGTAGTTGATTGTGGCACAATTAGCTGTTGCGCCACAATCTGCACCTGAAATACGCCAAATTTAGGCCTATTTCAGCTTAATAAATGCCCCCTTTTATTTACAAAACATTACTATTGAGCAGTTCAGGGACAGCTTAGAGGTAGTATAGGGGGGATATAATAGGGAGGCTTTATCCACACTATTGGGGGAGAGCAGGGGCCAATAGGGGAGTGTACAGCCTGAGTAATAGGAGTGATTCTATTACACCTTGCTGCACTAATTGGGGTTAAAACGTGATTTAATACTACTGATTTTAGGTTGTTTGCATTCTTTTATAGACTCGGCAGATAAGAACCATTTGGCCCATCTAGTCTGCCCAATATACTGAATACTATAAATAGCCCCTGGCCCTATCTTATATAAAGGATGGCCTTATGCCTATCCCATGCATGCTTAAACTCCTTTACTGTATTTGCAGCTACCACTTCTACAGGAAGGCTATTCCATGCGTCCACTACTCTCTCAGTAAAGTAATTCTTCCTGATATTACTTTTAAACCTTTGCCCCTCTAATTTAAAACTATGTCCTCTTGTAGCAGTTTCTCTTCTTTTAAATATTTTCTCCTCTTTTACCGTCATGATTCCCTTTATGTATTTAAAAGTTTCTATCATATCCCCTCTGTCTCTTCTTACTTCCAAGCTATACATGTTAAGGTCCTTTAACCTTTCCTGGTAAGTTTTGTCCTGCAATCCATGTACTAGTTTAGTAGCTCTTCTCTGAATATCCTTCTGCAGATATGGTCTCCAGTACTGCACAGAATACTCCCAATGAGGTCTCCCTAGTGCTCTGTAGAGCGGCACGAGCACCTCCCTCTTTCTACTGTTAATGCCTCTCCCTATACACCCGAGCATTCTGCTGGCATTACCTGCTGCTCTATGACATTGTCTGCCCACCTTTAGGTCGTCTGATATAATGACCCCTAAATCCCTTTCCTCAGATACTGAGGTTAGTACTGTATCACTGATTTTATATTCTGCTCTTGGGTTTTTACGCCCCAGGTGCATTATCTTGCACTTGTCGACATTAAATTTTAGTTGCCAGATTTTTGATCACTCCTCTAGTTTTCCTAAATCCTTTTCCATTTGGTGTATCCCTCCAGGAACATCAACCCTGTTACAAATCTTTGTGTCATCAGCAAAAAAAACACACCTTACACTTGAGGCCTTCTGCAATTTCGCTGATAAAGATATTAAACAATATGGGTCCCAGAACAGATCCCTGAGGTACCCCACTGGTAACAATACCATGGTCTGAATATACTCCATTGACTACAACCCTCTGTTTTCTGTCCTTCAGCCACTGCCTAATCCATTCAACAATATGTGAGCTCAAGCTCAAAGACTGCAGTTTATTGATAAGCCTTCTATGTGGGACAGTATCAAAAGCCTTACTAAAGTCCAGATAAGCAATGTCTACTGCACCTCCGCCATCACTTATTTTAGTCACCCAATCAATAAAGTCAATAAGATTAGTTTGACATGATCTCCCTGAAGTAAACCCATGCTGTTTTTTATCAATCAACACATGGGTTTTTAGATGTTCCACAATCCTCTCCTTGAGTATGGTTTCCATTAATTTCCCCACTATTGATGTCAGGCTTACTGGCCTATAGTTGCCCGATTCCTCTCTACTACCTTTCTTGTGAATTGGCACAAGGTTTGCTAATTTCTAATCTTCTGGGACGACTCCTGTTACCAGTGATTGGTTAAATAAATCTGTTATTAGTTTTGCTAGTACACTTCTAAGCTCTTTTAATAGCTTTGGGTGTATCCCATCAGGCCCCTGTGATTTATTTGTATTAATTTTAGACAGCCGACTTAGAACCTCTTCCTCTGTAAAGACACATGCATCAAAGGATTCATTAGTCTTCCTCTCTGACTGAGGTCCTTCTCCTTCATTTTCCTTTGTAAAAACTGAACTAGAGCTGAACTGAATAGAGCTGAACTCTTTCTTCCAAAGTGTTTTCTAGTCTCCTCCTAGCTTCAACTAAAGGTTAGTATACATGTACAATCACCTCATACTACAGAAATGCAGCCAGTCTTGACCTCACTAAACAACTACAAGAAATTAAAGGGGAAGAACCAAATAAAATCCTTGTTTTATACTCATCAATATAAAAAAGGAACAACCCCTTTAAAGCAACAGTACCTTCAGTAGATTGATAAAGTGCAGTCCATTCTCTGCAATGAAGGCTAACTAGTATAGACACACCAGCCTTAAACTCTTCTTGGTCCCCCCTAATTCTTCTCCTCTCCTCCCTAATCCAATATGAATTTTGTTAGAGCCTAGTAGGCCCTGCTCGCTCTTTCCAGCCTACCCCTGACCTAAGTCTGACCCTATGCTACCCATCTTTTCCCTCCAAACCTAATTTTTCCAGGCCTAAACTGAGTTGTGCCGGTTTGCCCCTCTCTGATGTCTTTCACATAAACACATTTCTATGGCAGAAAATAGCTGTCTTCTGCCATGGAAAATGTCTCACTTCCTGATGGCCAGTGTCACATCATCTAATTATTTTTATGATGGGCTTTCATCCTATCATCCCAACACTAATGTTATTAGTCCTGACTGACTATTATATCTATAGTTAGTTTATATACTGCACATTTTCAACAATCTCTATGAATTTCAGGCCTTCTATAGAACTTTACCAACATCTTCTGGTCTTCCGCTTTACCGTTGATGAGATTAACAAGAATCTGCAATTTCTTCCCAATATATCACTGGGTTACCAGATATTTGACTCTTGTGCCAATTCTCACTTGTCTGTCTACAGCACACTCAGGATATTATCAGGTAAAGAGCAAATCATCCCAAACTATAGCTGCTGGAACAAGACCAAAGTGGTGGGATTCATAGGAGACTTAACCAGCACCACATCATACTCTATAGCTCAGCTAACAGGGATTTACAAGTACCCTCAGGTTTGTAATAACACTTGTGCTAACAGCTACAATATTGAGTATATACACAAAATATAGATGATTAAAGAGAGTCTGTTAATAAGATCAAGCCTATTAAATCAAGCATACTGACTGGTAGGGTAGATGGTGCTGATTAAAATGATACCTTTCTTGTAAACATCGGCTGTGGCAATCCCAAGATAAACTACTTTTATTCTTCATGTAAGTGAGGGCCTCGGGGGTGGGCCTAGCCCCTCAGCTTCCCAACTTTCGAGTGGTGGCCCCACCCCTTCTGTACACTGAAGCCTTCATTTTCGCTAGAAGGGTATCATTTTAATCAGCAGGAGCAACACTACCAGGCAGTATGCCTCGTTTAATAGGGCTGGTTCTACTGATATGTCCCCTTTAAGAGTATTTAACATGTATACTGCAGATTTTCAATGTGGACCTGTTACCATATGGACATACCCAAAAGTGTGGTATGTAAGCAATAGGTCAGAGGGGTAGCTTCACGATTTTGGTTTTTAGAGCAAAATCTGCAATGGCCTACTGACTATGACACTTATAGCTCTGATCACCTCTTTGGACAAAGAAAACTTTTGGGCACCATCAGGCTGCTTTCAGGAAGGAGCTGTTGCCTGCACACTACCGATCACTCTAGAGCAGGGGTGCACAACCTTTTCTGGTTGGGGGCCACATTCTCAGCCTGAACCAATTCCAAGGGCCGAAAATAAAACTTAAGGGGGTATTACCAACTGAAATTCTGTATTTTTGGCATATTGAACATACAGTATATACTATAAATGTCTAGTTACAGTTCTAGGACTCCCATCTAATAGGAAAATACATGAAAGATACATGTAAGAAACCATAAGACATAGACATACATGTCCTTTACCAGATTTTTAGGGGCCGCACAGAATGGTATTGAGGGCCGCATGTGGCCCCCGGGCCGCAGGTTGTGCACCCCTGCCCTAGAGGGTGGGAACTTCACATTCTGTAATCCATTTCACACACAACGTATAACATCAAACACTTTTCACTCCACATAGGCCACGTTTACCTTTAACACGCCCACTTGACTTGACTCACAAACAATGACTCTCAGCATCCCTCACTTAAAATAATGATGACCACTGCTGTTCCTGTCCCTGATTATAACCCCTTAAAGGGGTTCTCCAGGAATTAAGAAAATAAAATTACTGAAAATAGTGAAATATTACTATAATATAAATATATTTCCAAATATCTTTCATTAGTTATAGTGGCTTGTTTTGTCTGGGGAGCAATCATCAGGGGAAATAAAATGATTGGTCCCTAGACAAAACAAGCCATTATACTTCATGAAAGGTATTCTGGAATATATTTATAATAAAGTAATATTTAAGTATTTTCATTTTCTCAATTCCCGGAGAACTCCTTTAAAGGTTTTTTTCAGAATTATGCTATTGATGGCCTATTCTCAGGATAACCTATCAATATCAGATTGGTGGGGATCCGACCCCCTGCTCCCCTCCTGCATCCAGCTGTTCTGCAGTAGCTCCACTGCCAGAAATCTGCACCAGGACTACACAGCTCCATGTTTCATGCAAGTTAACCCCTTCAGGACCCTGCCATTTTTCACCTTAAGGACCAGGCCATTTTTGTGGTGATAACTTTAAAACGTTTTTACTTATCCAAGCCATTTTGAGATTGTTTTCTCATCACATATTGTACTTTATGACAGTGGTAAATTTGAGTCAAAATATTTCATTTTTATTCATAAAATAATACAAAATTTAACAAAAATTTTGAAAAATTCACAATTTTCAAAATTTCAATTTCTCTGTTTTTAAAACAGATAGTGATACTTCCTAAAATAGTTATTACTTTACATTTCCCATATGTCTACTTCATGTTTGGATCATTTTGTAAATTATATTTTCTTTTTTTGGGACATTAGAAGGAAGAAGTTTAGAAGCAAATATTAAAATGTTTAAAAAAAAATTCCAAAACCCAATTTTTAACCACCTCAGCCCCCCTAGCTTAAACCCCCTTAATGACCGGGCCACTTTTTACAATTCTCCACTACACTACTTTTACCGTTTATTGCTCCGTCATACAACTTACCACCCAAATGAATTTTGCCTCCTTTTCTTCTCACTAATAGAGCTTTCATTTGGTGGTATTTCATTGCTGCTGACATTTTTACTTTTTTTGCTATTAATCAAAAATGACCGAGATTTTTGCAAAAAAATGACATTTTTTACTTTCTGTTGTAATTTTTTTTTTTAAAAACTACAGTTCTATATAAATTTTTCTCTACATTTATTGTTCTACATGTCTTTGATTAAAAAAAATCCAATAAGTGTATATTTATTGGTTTGGGTAAAAGTTATAGCGTTTACAAACTATGGTGCAAAAAAGTGAATTTCGGCATTTTGAAGCAGCTCTGACTTTCTGATCACCTGTCATGTTTCTTCAGGTGCTAGAATGCCAGGATAGTATAAATACCCCCCAAATGACACCATTTTAGAAAGAAGACACCCCAAAGTATTCGCAGAGGGGCATGGTGAGTTCATGTATCATTTCATTTTTTTTCACAAGTTAGCGGAAAATGACACTTTCTGAGGAAAAAAAATATATAATAAAGTTTCCATTTCTGCTAACTTCTGGCAAAAAAAATAAAAAATCTCCCACGGACTCACTATGCCCCTCAGTGAATACCTTGGGGTGTCTACTTTCCGAAATGAGGTCATTTGTGGGGTGTGTTTACTGTTCTTGCATTTTGGGCAGGGCTAAATTGTGAGCAGCCCTGTAAAACCTAAAGGTACTCGTTAGAATTTAGGCCCCTTTGTGCACCCAGGCTGCAAAAAAGTGTCACTCAGGAGAAGTAGGGCAATGTGTTTTGGGGTGTATTTTTACATATACCCATGCTGGGTGAGAGAAATATCTCTGTAAATTGACAACTTTGTATAAAAATTTTTAAAAAGTTGTCATTTACAGAGATATTTCTCACACACAGTATGGGTATTTATAAAAAAAAACACCCCAAAACACATTGCCCTACTTCTCCTGAGTACGGCGATACCACATGTGTGAAACTTTTTTGCAGCCTGGGTGCGCAAAGGGGCCCAAATTCCAATTAGTACCTTTTAGGAGGGCATTTTTACGCTTTTGGATTCCAGACTTCTTCTCACGCTTTAGAGACCCCTAAAATGCCAGGGCAGTATAAATACCCCACATGTGACCTCATTTTAGAAAGAAGACACCCCAAGGTATTCCGTGAGGTGAGTTCATGTAAAATTTTATTTTTTGTCACAAGTTAGTGGAATATGAGACTTTGTAAAAAAAAAAAAAAAAAAACAATTTCCGCTAACATGTGCCAAAAAAATAAAATTCTGTGAACTCGCCATGCCCCTCACGGAATACGTTGGGGTGTCTTCTTTCCAAAATGGGGTCACTTGTGGGGTATTTATACAGAATTTTTATTTATTTTTTGGCACAAGTTAGCGGAAATTTATATATTATTTTTTTTTTTACAAAGTCTCATATTCCACTAAGTTGTGACAAAAAATAAAATTTTACATGAACTCACCATACCCCTCACGGAATACCTTGGGGTGTCTTCTTTCTAAAATGGGGTCACATGTGAGGTGTTTGTACTGCCCTGGCATTTGAGGGTCTCCGCAATCATTACACGTATGGCCAGCATTAGGAGTTTCTGCGATTCTCCTTATATTGAGAATACGGGTAATGAGATGAAAAAAAAAAATGAACGGCACAGATTTTTTCATTCGCATCGATCAATGTGGATGAAAAAATCTCTGCCGAAATCAGTGACTGCGGTGCGGTGGGCTGGGTGCTAGCTACCTAACAAGTAGCTAACTAACTGGCGGTGATAAGGGACCCTTATGCCCCATTCACACGTCTACAATTCTGTTTGCGGAACGGAATTGCGGACCCATTCATTTCTATGGGAACAGACTTTGTCCCGCTCAGATCCGGAATTACGGATCCGCGCTTCCGGGTCTGCACTTCCATTCCGCAAAAAAATATAACAAGTCCTATTCTTGTCCGCAATTGCGGACAAGAAAAGGCATTTTCTATATTATTCTGGCAATGTGCGGATCTGCAAAATGCGGAAAGCACATTGCCGGTGTCCGTGTTTTGCGGATCCGCAGATCCGTGGATCCGCAAAACACATATGGACGTCTGAATGGAGCCATACAGGGGGGTGATCAATGATAGGGGGGTGATCAGGGAGTCTATATGGGGTGATCAGGGTTAATAAGGAGTTAATAAGTGACAGGGGGGGAGGGGGGAGTAGTGTGGTGCTTGGTGCTACTTTACATAGCTACCTGGTCCTCTGGTGGTCGATCCCAGTAAATGGGACCAGAGGACCAGGTAGCAGCTATATCAGACGCTGTTAACAAAACAGCGTCTGATATACATGTTTGATGCAATGTATTTTACATCTACAGCCTGCCAGAGATTGATCAACGCTGGCAGGCTGCAGTATAACTGCCGAGCTGTGCGCTGCTGTGAACGTGCGCGTGCACGTTCACAGCAAATCTCGCCTCTCGCGAGATGACGCGTCAAGGAGGAACATCCCGGCCGCCCGCAGGACGCAGCCCTGCGTTCGGCGGTCGGGATGAGGTTAAGGACCAGTTCAGGTCTGAAGTGACTTTGTGGGGCTTACATAATAGAAACCACCAAAAAATGGCCCCATTTTAGAAACTACACCCCCAAGGTATTTAAAACTGATTTTATGAAATTTGCCAGATTTTGGAAGATTTTCCATTTTAATACATTTTTTTCTGCTAACAAAGCAAGGGTTAACAGCTAAACAAAACATATTTATTACCCTGATTCTGTAGTTTACAGAAACACCCTATTTGTGCTCGTTAACTGCTGTATGGGCACTGGGATAATTTTAAGTTGCCATGTCACATTTGAAGACCCCCTGATTATGGAGTAGAAACTCCAAAAAAGTGACCCCATTTTGGAAACTACGGGATAAGGTGGCAGTTTTGTTGGTATTATTTTAGGGTACATATGACTTTTGGTTGCTCTATATTACACTTTTTGTGAGGCAAGGTAACAAAAAACAGCTGTTTTTATTTTTAGTTTTTTACAATGTTCATCTGACAGGTTAGATCATTAGTGATGAGCGGCAGGGGCATTCGAGATATTTTGCGAATATTTGGGCAAATATTCGCCATATATTCGAAAATTCGCAAATTCGTTATCTCCAGTCATTATTTTCTTGGTTGCGAAAATTCGCATATAAAAATTTGTATAAAATTATCATAAAAATACGCATAATTGTTTATGCTAATTTTATGAGAATTTTTATATGCAAATTTTCGCAATCAAGAAAATGATGACATTACTTTCTTGATTGCGAAAATTCGCATATAAAAATTCGCATAAAATTGGCATAAACTGGTATTTAAAAGGTATCTTTTAAATAGCAGTTTATGCAAATTTTTATGATAATTTTATGCAAATTTTTATATGCGAATTTTCGCAATCAAGAAAATGATGACATTACTTTCTTGATTGCGAAAATTTGCATATAAAAAATTCGTATTAAAAATTCGCATAAATTGCTATTTAAAAAAACAAATATTCGCAATTGCAAATATATTCTGCAATATTCTAAATATTCTCAAAGTGCCGAAATTCACGATTAAAATTCGCAATTTGAAAATTCGTGATCAACACTATAGATCATGTGCTATTTTTATAGAGCAGGTTGTTACCGACGCAACAATACCAAATATGACTACTTTTTTGTTTGTTTCAGTTTTACCTAATAAAGCACTTTTTATAAAAAATATTTTTTTGTGTCTCCATATTCTGAAAGCCATAGTTTTTGTATTTTTTGGGCGACTGTCTTATGTAGGGGCTCATTTTTTTCAGTATAAGATGACGGCATGATTGGCACTATTTTAGGGTGCATATGACTTTTTTATCGCTTGGTATTACACTTTTTGTGATTTACAGTGACAAAAATGGCTTTTTTTTATACCGTTTCTATTTAGATTTTTTTATGTTGTTCACCTGAAGGGTTAATTCATGTGATATTTTTATACAGCAGGTTGTTACGGATGTGGCAATATATAATATGTCTACTTTTTTTATTTATTTAAGTTTTACACAATAAATGCATTTTCGAAATCTGTTAAAGGTGGCAACCGTTCACTTTCCTTAGTCATTAAACTGGAAGTTTGCTAATTACATGCAAAAATGGATGGTTGTATGGCATAATTCTAACTTGAGCCAAAACGTCTTGTAGGTATCTTTCAGAAGGATAATACGGCTGGCAAGTTTTACCAGATATTTTTACCAACCCAGAAATTCTAAAAATGAATAGGAAATAATAATTTCCATTAATATGTAATTCAGTAGGTTTTCTAAGGCCAAAATCTTGGTGCTAAAGATCAAAGAAGTGCCCAAGTTCCATGATCATGAGAACATAAGTTATTTATTACAAAACATGAATTATAGGGTCACATAAGTCTCCAACAGACCCCTCAAAAACAAATAGGAATTCACCTATAGTAACACTACACCTGAATAAAGGCACAATCACAATGCACAACTTATAAACCATATGAAGAACAAACAATTCACATACCATCACAATATGGTAATTAATGGTTCACATGGGGATACACATGAAGGGTATAAAAAACATAATCCCACTTACAACATGATATATATATATTCCTAATTTTCCTATGAACATTTACTACAACAATACAGCCAAACAATAGATAATAAATAGAAACATTCTACAGGCTACCTCATCTCAATTATAAAAGATTATTATTATTTTTTATATTTTTCATATTTTTTATACATTTTCATTTTTATTGTTCAATACTTTTAATATTTTTCACATTTTATAAAACCAAATATGTTATATTATTTATGTTTATGCTATCTAACTAACTGTTATAACTATCCATCTATATGAATACCTGTTCACCCGATAATGGAAGATTACAAATATATTTTAAATACATTGTAATTAATAATTATAACGTTGTGTGAACTTACAAGGAAATTCCTAACAGCACCGGAAGAGTTAAATGAAGAATCTCAGAAACTCGGCCCTAATGGTGACGTCATCACACACGTCACCTGTACATCAAATACCATTCCTCTATAAAAAAGACCATTTTGGGCAAAGCTGGCATCCACTGAAGAAGGGACCGTATGTCCCGAAACGCGTATGGGTGATTAATATGCCAGCCTCCAGTATATGAGAACACAGAACAACAAATACTGAGCGCTCAGTAACCTATTAAATAAGTGAAGACTGGAGACACCGCACTGCACGTGGCACGCCAGCTATCATTGGAGAACCAGCACCAGCCTCCGACACCAACTAGAGAGTAAGTGCACAATACCGAGACCCTACGGGAGAATCGCGCGCACAAGTGCCGACAGCATCCACCGGAACGGCCTACAGAGATAACTAAGAAAAATCCGCACATCGCGAACATCTCACAGAGGGAGCGGTCGCCTCTC
The DNA here is from genome assembly GCA_033119425.1 of Bufotes viridis. Classification (NCBI taxonomy): domain Eukaryota; kingdom Metazoa; phylum Chordata; class Amphibia; order Anura; family Bufonidae; genus Bufotes; species Bufotes viridis. The sequence goes on along the minus strand of CM065592.1, from coordinate 15,759,425 downwards.
GGCACAGCGCAGGGAACATTTACCGGAGCATATACTGCTCGGGCAAGAACTGAAGGCACAGCCACGCATCGCAGCAGGATTGGTAATGTAGCCAGTTTGGCACCTGACTCAATATAACCGGCAATAGTAACTGTTATGATTTATCATTATTACTTGTGATCCTCAAATCCACAAACCCATATTTGATACTGGAGGATATCTACCAAATACACACTACTGGGGTACCCCAGGAATGCTTGAGACTGCAAACTGTCGATTCCTCTGCAATCTATTGATTTAATCACAAGCGATTCAACCACAAGGGATTTGACCATATAGGATCACAACTATAACATATAGATACAATAAGGTGTTCATCACCTACTAATATCCTATGGTCAAACCACCTTTCAAACTACACAAAAACCAAGAAATGTGATTTTCCATCCAATAACCAATTAACAATTGGAATTTATAGAAAAACAACCCAGATGTATTGTTTATAATGAACTTTTATGTTTTTTAGACAGAATTTTTTTCATATAAATTTTTTTCATATATATTTTTAAATTGATTTGTATATTCACATTCACCCTATTTTCAATTAAATGAATGTATTATTTGATTTTATCTACAATTAATTATAATAAACTAATAGTATACTCCAAATACAGAAGTGCCCTCTCATCGTCTTCTATATACTTCCATGAGACATTTTGAGGCAAGGGTGTAGCCTATTGAGAGTGAGCACCTACTCCATACTATCTGGAGGAAGAGCCATTGAACCTATCTGATTTTTGCTTTTGAAGTGTATCGGTCGTGCTGGGGAATAGTGAGATGCTGATCTACCCAAGCCACTGTCCCTACCTATTTGCACGATCCGTCCTAATTGAAGGCCCACAACTGGTCAACAGTCCCTTCTTAAATAAGTGCAGGGGCCTCTACGGAAGTTACAGTGAGGACAATATAATAAACTAGTAATAGACAGCGAAAACTGAATAAAGTCATAGTAGAAACAGAAGAGCCAGGTCAAACCAGGAGAGACAAAAAAACACATAATCAGGAGACACAAATCAGTAACCAAACCAAGCTAAAGTCTATACCAGGATAGACAGATGAGACAAAATCAGAGATCAATACCAAACCAGGGGTCAATACCAAGAGGTCACACCAGGGTCCAATTTATCAGGCAAAAGGGCCAATATCAGAATCCAAAGCTAGGTCCAGAATCCAAAAGCTCAGGAGAAAGATAGAACAGAAAAATCAATCACTGGCAACTGTGGCCAGCAGTTGCCTATTTAAAATAGGCCACGCAACCGGTCAGGGGAAATGGCTGGCATCACATGAACCTCAATGTCACTACACTGGACTTGCCAGCGTGATTCCGTGTTGCGGAAGCTGGCCTGTTACCCTAGTAACCGAGGCCGGTGACATTGCCAGTGAATAAGTGTTCCTGTTGGCTCAGTTATGTCAGAATCCACTGGTCTATGGATATACTGTATACAGCACTAATCACTAGCACTGGGTGGCCTGGAAATGTATTGTCTGTGGCATGTGCAGTGACTGGGACTGCAGGGGTGGAATGTGTGAGTGCGGTGGGCAGATGGGTGTAGTAGTTGTTAGTGTTGATCACAAATTTTCGAATTGCGAATATTGGCACTTTGAGAATTCGCAAATATTTAGAATATCGCAATTGCGAACATTCGTTTTTATGCGAAATTTTTATATGAAAATTTTTGCAAGCAAGAAAATAATGTCATTATTTTCTGATTGCGAAAATTCGCATAAAAAATACGCATACCTTTGCATAAAAATTCGAATAGAATTTGCATAAAAATTTGCATAAACTGGTATTTAAAAGGTATCTTTTAAATGCCAGTTTATGCGAATTTTATGCAACTTTTATGCTATTTTTATGCAAATTTATGCAATTTTTTATGCAAATTTTCACAATCAAGAAAATAATGTCTGGAGATTACGAATTTGCGAATTTTCGAATAAATTGCGAATATTCGCCCAAATATTCGCAAAATATCGCGAATTCAAATATTGCCCCTGCCGCTCATCACACTAGTTGTTACCCACGGTTTAGCAGCTCCTTGGGCCAGTGTGCAGTGAATGGAAGGATAGCACCGGATTCCTTCAGGGCACACTCTGGGCTGCCTGCCAGATGGTGGTTGAGGTGCCCTTGATGGTATGGTTTTTAGGTGCAGGAAAGGCAGGGTCCCTGGTGTTTGTGACGCCAGCACACTTGGGTGCAAGTTGGTGATAAGTTCACACAATAAAGAGACCAGTTTTCTTAACAAATTCCCAGTACTTTACTGAAGCTGATCCAAAGGTCATAAATGCCCACAAAAGTCATTTACAACAAGGCAGTTTCTACAATGGTTATGGTTAGTTCCCAAAAGTTGCGTAATGGGTTGTTTTCCTCTATAGCAATCAATCTGGCTCTCTTGTTTCTCCAAGAAACAGCTGTGAATCAACACAATATTTGTCCGCGTACACACCGGAGAGAGCGGCGGTAGCCTGAAGGAACGGGCTCTGTCCCTTCCGTATATATTGAAAGATAAAGAGGATGGTACCGCGCTAGGGAGGAACAGCAATCCGCAGCAATCAGAATCCTTAACTTAGAGTAATCCTAGAGACGAAGTTCACATTCAGTCTCTGGTCTCAGAGTGATCGTGGACACAAGTTCTTATCCCGACATGGACCGCATGGCAGATCTCACACACGTGCAGATGTGCAGCGTCGATTCAGCCACCAACATCCGGTTCGGGTAGAGTACTGGACCTTAGATCAGGGAAAAGACAAGACCACTGGTGCGGTATCTTTGATAGAATGTATAGCGCAAGTTTATTTTACTTACAAAATCCACGATAAAATGAACGTGTATATAAAAAGGGCCTTTTTATATACACGTTCATTTTATCGTGGATTTTGTAAGTAAAATAAACTTGCGCTTATACATTCTATCAAAGATACCGCACCAGTGGTCTTGTCTTTTTCCCTGATCTAAGGTCCAGTACTCCTACCCGGAACCGGATGTTGGTGGCTGAATCGGGACGCCGTACAATCTGCACGGTGTGTGAGATCTGCCATGCGGTCCATGTCGGGATAAGAACTTGTGTCCACGATCACTCTGAGACCAGAGACTGAATGTGAACTTCGTCTCTAGGATTACTCTAAGTTAAGGATTCTGATTGCTGCGGATTGCTGTTCCTCCCTAGCGCGGTACCATCCTCTTTATCTCTTGTTTCTCCAGGCTGGAGGGATGTTCTATCTCTGCTGTACTGTGTAGTCATATACTTTGGTTTACTATAGGTGCGGTATCCTCTCTAGGAATACTATCTCATGACAGGTGACATTTCTGTCTTTGGTTATGGTGGGCAGCGGGTTGCTTGTAATCTCTCCACCAGATGCAGAGGAGGATAAAGCACTGCATTGCAGTGAAAAAGGCACAGCGGTTTCTTTGGTTCAACTTGCCAGCACAACACGCAACTAGAACTTCAAACTACCCGTCAAGCACCACAACCTCCAGGATATGAACAGCAACCTGGTGAAAAATGAAAACTAGGGAAATGTGGTCCAGACATGTGTATCCAGAGGAGTACACTGGTAAACTAGTAGCAGTGCTGAGAATGAACGTGGAACAAAAAGGACTTCTACAATAGGGAATATCCAAATTTCTGCCCAAGGACTTTGAAAGTACAGCCAGCAAATACCTATATTTTAAGTACCGAGGACCAAGGACCTGGGGATACGCTGCTAAGTACGCTCAAGGACCTTTGAGATTGTGAGTCACGTGAGACATCACGTATAGACTCCTATACCACGTGGGACGCCGCGGCGGTCTGTGTGAGCGATCCCCAGGACGTGAATCTGGCAAGAGACCGCGTGTGAATTTAAGTTTATGCCGAAATCTTCCACGCCAGCTTGAATGGTGAATGAGGTGAGAGGCAATTGATTTTATTCAAGGATATATTTGCAGTCTGAGTTTATTTTATTTTATATTAAGCTGGGCACTGTCACATCTAAATATATGCGGACTACAGCTCACTACTGAAGGACGGTTTATTATCAACTACTGCCATATTGTGGACTTTGCAAAATTTACCACCTGATACATTGGATAGGGTGAATTACGGTTATTATCCAGTCATTTGTATTGGTGCATTTTGATACTTCTACTATCTATACATGTGAATTTTATTATTTTTTTATTTTATTTTAATAAATAGTATATAGTATTATCTACAAGTTCCGAGATTGAGTGATCCTGATTTCATTACAGTTTATGTTTTTCCTCGTTCGGTTTGAGTGTACCGACAGGTGAGCACCATCTCCAGAAGTCGATCCAGGGGTGTAGCCGCCTTTACACTTTACTTCTAGAGGAGGATAAAGCCTGACAAATGACAATTACCTTCCTATGCCAATATTCTCACTTCCTCTCTGGGTTGCATGGATCCTCTATAATCTTCCCTTTCTATGGGCTGGTACATGGAGCTTGGAGCTATCTCTGGAGTTTAGATGACTCTCCATAATGGCCGCTGAGGTGCAGCTTTTTCCTCAGCCATCACACTCTCCACCTTCTTCTCTCCTCAGAGAGCAGGATGGAGTCAGCCCTGGGAGGTTTGTTAGAACCCCCCCACCCCCCCCCCCCCATGCAACTTTATGGGAACTCAGGACACTGCACATGCAAATTCCATGACTCCTAACACTCATCACCATATAGTGTATATAAGAAGTGACACTGCTGAAAATAAAGTGAAAAAATGGTGTGCCAGCAGCTACGTACGTGATTAAACCTCCTATAAATAGTGTCCTTTTATTTTGCTTGGGTGAATAAAAGGACACTATCTTAGAATTTTTTTCTGGGAGTGCCATGGAATTATTTTGATATATACCCCGGTCAATATTATAAAATAATATTTATTAATTTCTTCTGCAATTTATCTCTGTTTCCAGCTAGTAAGATAAAGAAGCCTGATCCTCAATTTTTATGTATTGTTGTATTTTATTGGTTAAGTTATTATTATCTTTTCTGTGGTCATTTATCAATTTAGCTATGTCCACATGGGTTCTCAGATTCAATTGTACTATAATTTTGCTAGTCTCTTCCAGCCACATATAACTGCTTACTATGGACTAATTCTCTGTCTCTCCCATGACCCTAATCAAGTTCCTTTAAATACCCCTACAGTACATATCTGTTTCAAGTGTCTTCATCTGGAGAAGAAGATGGTTGATCTTCAAAACATCTTGTATTTGAAACATATCAACATAAAATTAACCTGTGGGAATCCATAAGGGCAGCATTCTGTTTAAACATGGAACCCTCCTATGATAATCACTTTCAGTCTGCTGGTCTTCAAGATGGACCTAAGCAGTCCAAACTAAGACCTTTAGAGCAACCAGACCTCTCTGTCTTCTTTGGACTGAATTTTTCCAGCTATAGCCTACCCAAGGTATATAGGCGCAGTACCTTTCCCCCCTTCTTCTGGATTGATGTTTCTCTCCACAGCTCCAGCAGACAACCCACAAAAACAACTCCACATCAGCAACTTTTTACAACAAACCAACAGTTATACCTTTCCACAGCTTAGACTAACCAGACACTGTACTTTAAAATAAAAAAATTTTCACAGTAAGAACGAATGTCCTTTACAAAAAGTTGACATGGAGTCCTTGTACTCCATGGAGATATTGTACAGAGTATCAACTGGTGCATTCAAGTGAACCTCTATCCGAAAAAATGATTTATATTCGCTAAACAGCAAAACAGCAAACTAAGCTGCAAAAAACAGTGTCAGGCAGCTGCCGCCAAGAATATAAATTGCATCCGACGCGTTTCACCATGCCTTTATGGACATGGATCATCAGGGATGTCAAGTGTTGATAAGTGGGACCGCACAGCGCAGTGACGTGAAGCCGTGCGCCTGCAAGACATTTGGCAGTGGCAACATTGTATCACGGGCTCAGGCTATTTAAAGCCCATAGGACCGCCCCTCTAGAGAGCGATGACCAATCGCTCTGTGGGGCATTGCTTATCCACCCTCCATCCGGAGCGTCGCAACCTATGTCACTCGCATGCCTCGTCCGCGCCCAATCAGGGTCACGGCCAACAGCGGCGAGCGATCAACCTTCTTGTGTGACTCGTCGGTGGAGGCGCGTCTAGTAACTATGGAGACCTTCTCCGCGTCTCTTGCGATTTCCTGTTTCTGTCCTTAAGTTGAAAAAAGATCGGGCTACCATAACACTCAGATCCGCTTCAGTAGATGTGACGGTTATATAATCAAGAAACCTCATCACCAAGGGCTTTTATTGGTATAGTGGTGGATCATTTATCCCAAAGTGATATTCGGGGCACAAAAACTCACCCGGGATAACTGGGTTAGCAAAAGATCACGGACAAGCCACACCTTTTATTTTCATGCACCTATAGTTAAAGAACATATATCTATAGTACACCGTCCGGTGAAAACCAATATATACAGTATGTAGCGGATATATAGCTGTGATGTTATAGAAAGGGTTTGAATGAAATAAATTCATTCAGACCTTTAGGTGCCACAGAGTCCATTTTAGAGATCCATTTAGTCTCCGATCTCAATATGAGATTGTCCCAGTCTCCGCCTCTGGGCGGTTGTGGTATATGCTGGATCCCAATGAATTTAATGGAGGAAGCATCCCCACCGTGATATTCCAAGATGTGTCGCGCTACCGATGTGTCTTTTTTATTTGTAATGTCATTATAGTGGTCTCTGACCCGCCTCCGAAATTCCCGCTTAGTCTTACCCACATAATCTAGTGGGCAAGAGCATTGGGCCAGGTAGATAACCCCCGTTGTAAGACAGTTTATAAAGTCTTTAATAAAGAACTCTTCCTCTGTGGAGGAGCTCCGGAAGCGTTTAGTTGTTCTGATTTGGTCACAAGCCACAAAGGATAGGAGGGGAGTGGTAGTGATAGCAAAAATGGGAGTAGTATTAGTTCAATAAATAATGTTCTTAATAGAAGTAACTGGGCAGCGATGGACACAGGCCACCAATGTAACAAAAATTCTGGCTATAGCAAGTTATTCCCTATCCATAGGGGAACAGTCAGTTTAGGAAGCATGATAAGCCTGCCTGAAAAAGTGTGTTTTTAAAGCACGTTTGAAGGTAGGAAGGTTTTACCTAATATTCTGTGGCAGAGCATTCCAGAAAGTAGGTGCAGCTCAAGAAAAGTCTTGAAGATGGGAGTGAGAGAGTATTGATGAGCAGGAGGTGTCATATTCGATTTCGCGATATTTTGCGAATATTCGATTGAATATTCATCATATATTCGTTGAAATCGAATATTCGTCATTATTCTATATATTGCGAATGTCATGCGAATTTATATTCGCATCGCAAATTAAACTTAGAGCTGAGTTCCTAATGGTTGTAACTAACTTGTATTGCTATAATTGACGAAGATAACGAATATCACGAATATAGCGCTATATTCTCAATCTTTGTTATATTCTGGCAATACAACCATTAGGAACCCAGCTCTAAGTTGAATTCGCAATGCGAGTAATACAGGTTATATTAATCGCATGGCGAATTGAACTTAGAGCTGAGTTCCTAATGGTTGTATTGCTAGAATATAACGAATATCACGAATATAGCAATCTTCTGAATATTCTCAATCTTCGTTATATTCTAGCAATGACCATTAGGATCTCAGCTCAAAGTTTCATTCGTGAAGCGAACATATACTCGCATTGCGAATTTATCTTAGAGGTAAGTTCCTAATGGTTGTGATGCTAGAATGTAACGAAGACGACGAATATCACAAATACACGAATATAGCACTATATTCTCAATCTTAGTTATATTCTAGCAACGACCATTAGCAACTCAGCTCTAAGTTTAAATCACGAAGCGAACATATACTCGCATTGCGAATTTATCTTAGAGCTAAGTTCCTAATGGTTGTATATTCGAATATCACGAATATAGCACTATATTCTCAATCTTCGTTATTTTCGTTATATTCGTTATATTCTAGCAACAACCATTAGCATTGAATTCGCAATGTGATTAATATAACTAGAGATGAGCGAACACCTGGAAGTTCGGGTTCGGGAAGTTCGGCCAAACTTCCCGAAAATGTTCGGGTTCAGGACCTGAACTCGACCCAAACTTTATCCCGAACCCGAACCCAATTGAAGTTAATGGGGACCCGAACTTTTAGGCACTAAAAAGGCTGTAAAATAGTCCAGGAACTGGCTAGAGGGCTGCCAAAGGCAGCAAAATGTAGGTAAATCCCCTGCAAACAAATGTGGATAGGGAGATGAATTAAAATAAAATAAAATAAATAAAATTTAATCAATATCAATTGGAGAAAGGTCTCACTGCAAGGAATCATGCGTCATATCACCCACCACTGGAGAAGGCCACTTTCAGTTATTTCGGCTCCAGCACCCAGACCGAGGAGATAGGTCCCACAGCAAGGAATCATGCGTCATATCACCCACCACTGGAGAAGGCCACTTTCAGTTATTTTGGCCCCAGCACCCAGACAGAGGAGAGAGGTCCCACAGCAAGGAATCATGCGTCATATCACCCACCACTGGAGAAGGCCACTTTCAGTTATTTTGGCCCCAGCACCCAGACAGAGGAGAGAGGTCCCACAGCAAGGAATCATGCATCATATCACCCACCACTGGAGAAGGCCACTTTCAGTTATTTCGGACCCAGCACCCAGACAGGGGAGAGAGGTCCCACAACAAGGAATCATGCGTCATATCACCCACCACTGGAGAAGGCCACTTTCAGCTATTTCGGCCCAGCACACAGATAGAGGAGAGAGGTCCCACAGCAAGGAATCATGCGTCATATCACCCACCACTGGAGAAGGCCACTTTCAGCTATTTCGGCCCCAGCACCCAGACAGAGGAGAGAGGTCCCACAGCAAGGAATCATGCGTCATATCACCCACCACTGGAGAAGGCCACTTTCAGTTATTTCGGCCCCAGCACCCAGACCGAGGATACAGGTCCCACAGCAAGGAATCATGCGTCATATCACCCACCACTGGAGAAGGCCGCTTTCAGTTATTTCAGCCCAGCACCCAGACAGAGGAGAGAGGTCCCACAGCAAGGAATCATGCGTCATATCACCCACCACTGGAGAAGGCCACTTTCAGTTATTTCGGCCCCAGCACCCAGACCGAGGATAAAGGTCCCACAGCAAGGAATCATGCGTAATATCACCCACCACTGGAGAAGGCCACTTTCAGTTATTTATGCCCCAGCACCCAGACAGAGGAGAGAGGTCCCACAGCAAGGAATCATGCGTCATATCACCCACCACCGGAGAAGGCCACTTTCAGTTATTTTGGACCCAGCACCCAGACAGAGGAGAGAGGTCCCACAGCAAGGAATCATGCGTCATATCACCCACCACCGGAGAAGGCCACTTTAAGTTATTTCGGCCCCAGCACCCAGACAGAGGAGAGAGGTCCCACAGCAAGGAATCATGCGTCATATCACCCACCACTGGAGAAGGCCACTTTCAGTTATTTCGGACCCAGCACCCAGACAGAGGAGAGAGGTCCCACAACAAGGAATCATGCGTCATATCACCCACCACTGGAGAAGGCCACTTTCAGTTATTTAGGCCAGGCACCAAGACAGAGGAGAGAGGTCCCACAGCAAGGAATCATGCGTCATATCACCCACCACCGGAGAAGGCCACTTTCAGTTATTTTGGCCCAGCACCCAGACAGAGGAGAGAGGTCCCACAGCAAGGAATCATGCGTCATATCACCCACCACCGGAGAAGGCCACTTTCAGTTATTTCGGCCCCAGCACCCAGACAGAGGAGAGAGGTCCCACAGCAAGGAATCATGCATCATATCACCCACCACTGGAGAAGGGCACTTTCAGTTATTTCGAACCCAGCACCCAGACAGAGGAGAGAGGTCCCACAGCAAGGAATCATGCGTCATATCACCCACCACTGGAGAAGGCCACTTTCAGTTATTTAGGCCAGGCACCCAGACCGAGGAGAGAGGTCCCACACTAAGGAATCATGCGTCATATCACCCACCACCGGAGAATGCAACTTTCAGTTATTTCGACCCCACCACCCAGACAGAGGAGAGGTTCATTCAACTTTGGGTTGCACCGCAAGATCATGGTAAAGTTAAAAAAATGAGGATTCAATAAAGAAGTGCCCCGGAGTACAAGAATACATGGTTGAGGGGGAGGCAGTTATAAATGTCTATTCTGCACAAGGGAGGCACAGGTCCTGTGGGATCCATGTCTGGTTCATTGTTATGAACGTCAGCTTGTCCACGTTGGCTTTGGACAGGCGGCTGCGTTTGTCAGTAATTACGCCCCCTGCCGTGCTGAATACACGTTCAGACAAAATGCTGGCCGCTGGGCAGGCCAGCACCTCCAAGGCATAAAATGCTAACTCTGGCCACGTGGACAATTTTGAAGACCCAGAAGTTGAATGGGGCCGAACCATCAGTCAGTACGTGGAGGGGTGTGCAGACGTACTGTTCAACCTTGTTAGTGAAATGCTGCCTCCTGCTAACACCTTCCGTATCAGGTGGTGGTGCAGTTAGCTGTGGCGTGGAGACAAAACTTTTCCACATTTCTGCCATGCTAACCCTGCCCTCAGAGGAGCTGGCCGTGACACAGCTGCGTTGGCGACCTCTTGCTCCTCCTCTGCCTTCGCCTTCCACCTGTTCCCCTGTGAAATTTGGTAATGCTCTCAGGAGCGCCTCTACCAGCGTGCGCTTGTACTCGCGCATCTTCCTATCACGCTCCAGTGCAGGAAGTAAGGTGGGCACATTGTCTTTGTACCTGGGATCCAGCAGGGTGGCAACCCAGTAGTCCACACATGTTAAAATGTCGGCAACTCTGCTGTCGTTGCGCAGGCACTGCAGCATTTAGTTGCTCATGTGTGCCAGGCTCCCCAGAGGTAAGGACAAGCTGTCCTCTTTGGGAGGCGTATCGTCATCGTCCTCCGTATCCCCTCAGCCACGCACCAGTGATGGGCCTGAGCTGTGTCGGGTGCCATCCCGCTGTGAACCTGCTTCATCCTCATCCTCCTCCACCTCCTCCTCATCCTCCTTGTTCTCCAGTAGTGGGCCCTGGCTGGCCACATTTGTACCTGGCCTCTGCTGTTGCAAAAAAACTCCCTCTGAGCCAATTCTAACAGACTGGCCTGAAAGTGCTAAAAATGACCCCTCACCCTCCTCCTCCTCCTCCTCCTCCTCCTGGGCCACCTCCTCTTCCATCATCGCCCTAAGCGTTTTCTCAAGGAGACATAGAAGTGGTATTGTAACGCTGATAACGGTGTCATCGCCACTGGCCATGTTGGTGGAGTACTCGAAACAGTGCAACAGGGCACACAGGTCTCGCATGAAGGCCCAATCATTGGTGGTGAAGTGGTGCTATTCCGCAGTGTGACTGACGTGTGCGTGCTGCAGCTGAAACTTCACTATGGCCTGCTGCTGCTCGCACAGTCTCTCCAGCATGTGCAAGGTGGAGTTCCACCTGGTGGGCATGTCGCATATGAGGCGGTGAGCGGGAAGGCCGAAGTTCCACTGTAGCGCAGACAGGCGAGCAGCGGCAGGATGTGAACGCTGGAAGCGTGCACAGACGGCCCTCACTTTTTGCAGCAGCTCTGACATGTCGGGGTAGTTGTGAATGAACTTCTGCACCACCAAATTCAGCACATGCGCCAGGCAAGGGATGTGTGTCAATCCGGCTAGTCCCAGAGCTGCGACGAGATTTCGCCCATTATCACACACCACCAGGCCGGGTTTGAGGCCCACCGGCAGCAACCACTTGTCGGTCTGTTGTTCAATACCCCGCCACAACTCCATGCGCGGTGTGGGGCCTGTCCCCCAAACATGTGAGTTTCAGAATGGCCTGCTGACGTTTACCCCGGGCTGTGCTGAAGTTGGTGGTGAAGGTGTGTGGCTGACTGGATGAGCTGGTGGAAGCAGAGGAGGAGGAAGCCGAGTAGGAGGAGGACGCTAAAGGAGGCAAAGAATGATGCCCTGCGATCTTTGGCGGCGGAAGGACGTGCGCCAAGGAACTCTCCGCCTGGGGCCCAGTCGCCACTACATTTACCCATTGTGCAGTTAGGGAGATATAGCGTCCCTGGCCGTGCTTACTGGTCCACATATCTGTGGTTAGGTGGACCTTGCCACAGATGGCGTTTCGCAGTGCATACTTGATTTTATCGGATACTTGTTTGTGCAGGGAAGGCACGGCTGTCTTGGAGAAGTAGTGGCGGCTGGGAACAACATACTGTGGGACAGCCATGGACATCAGCTGTTTGAAGCTGTCTGTGTCCACCAGCCTGAATGACAGCATTTCAAAGGCCAGTAGTTTAGAAATGCTTGCATTCAGGCCCAGGGCTCGAGGGTGGCTAGGTGGGAATTTACGCTTTCTCTCCAAGGTTCGTGAGATGGAAAGCTGAACGCTGCCGTGTGACATGGTGGAGATGCTTGGTGACGCAGGTGGTGGTGTCGGTGGCACATCCTCTGTTTGGTGGGCGGCAGGTGCCAACGTTCCTCCCGAGGCGGAGGAAGAGGCCGAGGCAGCAGCAGAAGAGGGAGCAGTGGGAGCCTGAGTAAGTTCCTTGCTTTTAAGGCGTTTACTCCACTGCAGTTCATGCTTTGCATGTAGATGCCTGGTCATGCAGGTTGTGCTAAGGTTCAGAACGTTAATGCCTCGCTTCAGGATCTGATGGCACAGCATGCAAACCACTCGGGTCTTGCCATCAGCACATTGTTTAAAGAAGTGCCATGCCAGGGAACCCCTTGAAGCTGCCTTTGGGGTGTTTCGTCATCATTAGAGACGTGCGGACTCCGATGAGGTGGTATTCCTATGTCCTCATCATCAGGAAACATCAGTGGTTGTGCATCAGTGCATTCTATGTCTTCCACCACTGGGGAAGGGCTAGGTGAATTCCCTTGGGAAACCCTGCCAGCAGAGTCTTCAAACAGCATAAGAGACTGCTGCATAACTTGAGGCTCAGACAGTTTCCCTGATATGCATGGGGGTGATGTGACAGACTGATGGGCTTGGTTTTCAGGTGCCCCCTGTGCGCTTTCTGCGGAAGACTTGGTGGGAGATAATGTTGTGAACGTGCTGGATCCACTGTCGGCCACCAAATTGACTAGCGCCTGTACCTGCTCAGGCCTTACCATCCTTAGAACAGCATTGGGCCCCACCAAATATCGCTGTAAATTCTGGCGGGTACTGGAACCTGAGGTAGTTGGTTCACTAGGACGTGTGGCTGTGGCAGAATGGACACATCCTCTCCCAGCACCAGATGGTACACTAACACCACCACGACCGCGTCCGCGTCCCTTACTAGATGTTTTAGATGATTAATGGTATTGCTATTTTGGCAATTGAATTTCAACCCAGAACAAAATATACCCTGTTACGGACAGATTTAAACTAGGCCCGCAACAGCTGGAACACCAGATTCAGGGTATTGCTATTTTGGCAATTGAATTTAACCCCAGAACAAAATATGTTTTGGCGGACACTATTATACTTTGCCAGCCACAGCTAAAACCACTGATTTATGGTATTGCTATTTTGGCAATTGAATTTCACCCCACAACAAAATATATGTTTTTGCGGACACTATGAAACTTGGCCTGCAACAGCTGGGACACCAGATTCAGGGTATTGCTATTTTGGCAATTGAATTTCATCCCACAACAAAATATATGTTTTTGCGGACACTATGAAACTTGGCATGCAACAGCTGGGACACCAGATTCAGGGTATTGCTATTTTGGCAATTGAATTTCACCCCAGAACAAAATATATGTTCTTGCGAACACTATGAAACTTGGCCAGCCACAGCTGAAACCACTGATTTATGGTATTGCTATTTTGGCAATTGAATTTCACCCCAGAACAAAATATATGTTTTTGCGGACACTATGAAACTTGGCCTGCAACAGCTGGGACACCAGATTCAGGGCATTGCTATTTTGGCAATTGAATTTCACCCCACAACAAAATATATGTTTTTGCGGACACTATGAATCTTGGCCAGCCACAGCTGAAACCACTGATTTATGGTATTGCTATTTTGGCAATTGAATTTCACCCCACAACAAAATATATGTTTTTGCGGACACTAAGAAACTTGGCCTGCAACAGCTGGGAGACCAGATTCAGGGTATTGCTATTTTGGCAATTGAATTTCACCCCACAACAAAATGTATGTTTTTGCGGACACTATGAATCTTGGCCAGCCACAGCTGAAACCACTGATTTATGGTATTGCTATTTTGGCAATTGAATTTCACCCCACAACAAAATATATGTTTTTGCGGACACTAAGAAACTTGGCCTGCAACAGCTGGGAGACCAGATTCAGGGTATTGCTATTTTGGCAATTGAATTTCACCCCACAACAAAATGTATGTTTTTGTGGACACTATGAATCTTGGCCAGCCACAGCTGAAACCACTGATTTATGGTATTGCTATTTTGGCAATTGAATTTCACCCCAGAACAAAATATATGTTTTTGCGGACACTATGAAACTTGGCCTGCAACAGCTGGGACACCAGATTCAGGGCATTGCTATTTTGGCGATTGAATTTCACCCCACAACAAAATATATGTTTTTGCGGACACTATGAATCTTGGCCAGCCACAGCTGAAACCACTGATTTATGGTATTGCTATTTTGGCAATTGAATTTCACCCCACAACAAAATATATGTTTTTGTGGACACTATGAAACTTGGCCAGCCACAGCTGAAACCACTGATTTATGGTATTGCTATTTTGGCAATTGAATTTCACCCCAGGACAAAATATATGTTTTTGCGGACACTATGAAACTTGGCCTGCAACAGCTGGGACACCAGATTCAGGGCATTGCTATTTTGGCAATTGAATTTCACCCCACAACAAAATATATGTTTTTGCGGACACTATGAATCTTGGCCAGCCACAGCTGAAACCACTGATTTATGGTATTGCTATTTTGGCAATTGAATTTCACCCCACAACAAAATATATGTTTTTATGGACACTAAGAAACTTGGCCTGCAACAGCTGGGAGACCAGATTCAGGGTATTGCTATTTTGGCAATTGAATTTCACCCCACAACAAAATATATGTTTTTATGGACACTATGAATCTTGGCCAGCCACAGCTGAAACCACTGATTTATGGTATTGCTATTTTGGCAATTGAATTTCACCCCACAACAAAATATATGTTTTTGCGGACACTAAGAAACTTGGCCTGCAACAGCTGGGAGACCAGATTCAGGGTATTGCTATTTTGGCAATTGAATTTCACCCCACAACAAAATGTATGTTTTTGCGGACACTATGAATCTTGGCCAGCCACAGCTTAAACCACTGATTTATGGTATTGCTATTTTGGCAATTGAATTTCACCCCAGAACAAAATATATGTTTTTGCGGACACTATGAAACTTGGCCTGCAACAGCTGGGACACCAGATTCAGGGCATTGCTATTTTGGCGATTGAATTTCACCCCACAACAAAATATATGTTTTTGCGGACACTATGAATCTTGGCCAGCCACAGCTGAAACCACTGATTTATGGTATTGCTATTTTGGCAATTGAATTTCACCCCACAACAAAATATATGTTTTTATGGACACTATGAAACTTGGCCAGCCACAGCTGAAACCACTGATTTATGGTATTGCTATTTTGGCAATTGAATTTCACCCCAGAACAAAATATATGTTTTTGCGGACACTATGAAACTTGGCCAGCCACAGCTGAAACCACTGATTTATGGTATTGCTATTTTGGCAATTGAATTTCACCCCAGGACAAAATATATGTTTTTGCGGACACTATGAAACTTGGCCTGCAACAGCTGGGACACCAGATTCAGGGCATTGCTATTTTGGCAATTGAATTTCACCCCACAACAAAATATATGTTTTTGCGGACACTATGAATCTTGGCCAGCCACAGCTGAAACCACTGATTTATGGTATTGCTATTTTGGCAATTGAATTTCACCCCACAACAAAATATATGTTTTGCGGATACTATGAAACTTGGCCAGCCACAGCTGAAACCACTGATTTATGGTATTGCTATTTTGGCAATTGAATTTCACCCCAGAACAAAATATATGTTTTTGTGGACACTATGAAACTTGGCCAGCCACAGCTGAAACCACTGATTTATGGTATTGCTATTTTGGCAATTGAATTTCACCCCAGGACAAAATATATGTTTTTATGGACACTATGAATCTTGGCCAGCAACAGCTGGAAACCACTGATTTATGGTATTGCTATTTTGGCAATTGAATTTCACCCCACAACAAAATATATGTTTTTGCGGATACTATGAAACTTGGCCAGCCACAGCTGAAACCACTGATTTATGGTATTGCTATTTTGGCAATTGAATTTCACCCCAGAACAAAATATATGTTTTTGCGGACACTATGAAACTTGGCCAGCCACAGCTGAAACCACTAGATTTATGGTATTGCTATTTTGGCAATTGAATTTCACCCCAGGACAAAATATATGTTTTTACGGACACTATGAAACTTGGCCTGCAACAGCTGGGACACCAGATTCAGGGCATTGCTATTTTGGCAATTGAATTTCACCCCACAACAAAATATATGTTTTTATGGACACTATGAATCTTGGCCAGCCACAGCTGAAACCACTGATTTATGGTATTGCTATTTTGGCAATTGAATTTCACCCCACAACAAAATATATGTTTTTATGGACACTATGAAACTTGGCCTGCAACAGCTGGGACCACTAGATTCATGGTATTGCTATTTTGGCAATTGAATTTCACCCCACAACAAAATATATGTTTTTATGGACACTATGAAACTTGGCCAGCCACAGCTGAAACCACTGATTTATGGTATTGCTATTTTGGCAATTGAATTTCACCCCACAACAAAATATATGTTTTTACGGACACTATGAAACTTGGCCTGCAACAGCTGGGACACCAGATTCAGGGTATTGCTATTTTGGCAATTGAATTTCACCCCACAACAAAATATATGTTTTTGCGGACACTATGAATCTTGGCCAGCCACAGCTGAAGACCACTGATTTATGGTATTGCTATTTTGGCAATTGAATTTCACCCCACAACAAAATATATGTTTTTAGTGGACACTATGAAACTTGGCCAGCCACAGCTGGGAAACCACTGATTTATGGTATTGCTATTTTGGCAATTGAATTTCACCCCACAACAAAATATATGTTTTTGCGGACACTATGAAACTTGGCCAGCCACAGCTGAAACCACTGATTTATGGTATTGCTATTTTGGCAATTGAATTTCACCCCAGAACAAAATATATGTTTTTGCGGACACTATGAAACTTGGCCAGCCACAGCTGAAACCACTGATTTATGGTATTGCTATTTTGGCAATTGAATTTCACCCCAGGACAAAATATATGTTTTGCGGACACTATGAAACTTGGCCTGCAACAGCTGGGACACCAGATTCAGGGTATTGCTATTTTGGCAATTGAATTTCACCCCACAACAAAATATATGTTTTTGCGGACACTATGAATCTTGGCCAGCCACAGCTGAAACCACTGATTTATGGTATTGCTATTTTGGCAATTGAATTTCACCCCACAACAAAATATATGTTTTTGCGGACACTATGAAACTTGGCCAGCCACAGCTGAAACCACTGATTTATGGTATTGCTATTTTGGCAATTGAATTTCACCCCAGAACAAAATATATGTTTTTGCGGACACTTATGAAACTTGGCCTGCAACAGCTGGGACAACCAGATTCAGGGCATTGCTATTTTGGCAATTGAATTTCACCCCACAACAAAATATATGTTTTTGCGAACACTATGAATCTTGGCCAGCCACAGCTGTAACCACTGATTTATGGTATTGCTATTTTGGCAGTGAATTTCACCCCACAACAAAATATATGTTTTTATGCGGACACTATGAAACTTGGCCAGCCACAGCTGAAACCACTGATTTATGGTATTGCTATTTTGGCAATTGAATTTCATCCCACAACAAAATATATGTTTTTGCGGACACTATGAAACTTGGCCTGCAACAGCTGGGACACCAGATTCAGGGCATTGCTATTTTGGCAATTGAATTTCACCCCACAACAAAATATATGTTTTTGCGGACACTATGAATCTTGGCCAGCCACAGCTGAAACCACTAATATATGGTATTGCTATTTTGGCAATTGAATTTCACCCCAGGACAAAATATATGTTTTTGCGGACACTATAAAACTTGGCCAGCCACAGCTGAAACCACTGATATATGGTATTGCTATTTTGGCAATTGAATTTCACCCCAGGACAAAATATATGTTTTTGCGGACACTATGAATCTTGGCCAGCCACAGCTGAAACCACTGATTTATGGTATTGCTATTTTGGCAATTGAATATTACCCTAGAACAAAATATATGTTTTTGCGGACACTATGAAACTTGGCCAGCCACAGCTGAAACCACTGATTTATGGTATTGCTATTTTGGCAATTGAATTTCACCCCAGGACAAAATATATGTTTTTGCGGACACTATGAAACTTGGCCAGCCAACAGCTGAAACCACTGATTTATGGTATTGCTATTTTGGCAATTGAATTTCACCCCACAACAAAATATATGTTTTTGCGGGACACTATGAAACTTGGCCAGCCACAGCTGAAACCACTGATTTATGGGTATTGCTATTTTGGCAATTGAATTTCACCCCAGAACAAAATATATGTTTTTGCGGACACTATGAAACTTGGCCAGCCACAGCTGGAAACCACTGATTCATGGTATTGCTATTTTGGCAATTGAATTTCACCCCACAACAAAATATATGTTTTTGCGGACACTATGAAACTTGGCCTAGCCACAGCTGGAACACCACTGATTTATGGCATTGCTATTTTGGCAATTGAATTTCACCCCACAACAAAATATATGTTTTTGCGGACACTATGAAACTTGGCCAGCCACAGCTGAAACCACTGATTTATGGTATTGCTATTTTGGCAATTGAATTTCACCCCACAACAAAATATATGTTTTTACGGACACTATGAAACTTGGCCAGCCACAGCTGAAACCACTGATTTATGGTATTGCTATTTTGGCAATTGAATTTCACCCCAGAACAAAATATATGTTTTTACGGACACTATGAAACTTGGCCAGCCACAGCTGAAACCACTGATTTATGGTATTGCTATTTTGGCAATTGAATTTCACCCCAGAACAAAATATATGTTTTTACGGACACTATGAAACTTGGCCAGCCACAGCTGAAACCACTGATTTATGGTATTGCTATTTTGGCAATTGAATTTCACCCCAGAACAAAATATATGTTTTGCGGACACTATGAAACTTGGCCAGCCACAGCTGAAACCACTGATTTATGGTATTGCTATTTTGGCAATTGAATTTCACCCCAGAACAAAATATATGTTTTTGCGGACACTATGAAACTTGGCCAGCCACAGCTGAAACCACTAGATTTATGGTATTGCTATTTTGGCAATTGAATTTCACCCCAGAACAAAATATATGTTTTTGCGGACACTATGAATCTTGGCCAGCCACAGCTGGAACACCACTGATTTATGGTATTGCTATTTTGGCAATTGAATTTCACCCCACAACAAAATATATGTTTTTACGGACACTATGAAACTTGGCCATGCAACAGCTGAAACCACTGATTTATGGTATTGCTATTTTGGCAATTGAATTTCACCCCACAACAAAATATATGTTTTTGCGGACACTATGAAACTTGGCCAGCCACAGCTGAAACCACTGATTTATGGTATTGCTATTTTGGCAATTGAATTTCACCCCACAACAAAATATATGTTTTTGCGGACACTATGAAACTTGGCCAGCCACAGCTGAAACCACTGATTTATGGTATTGCTATTTTGGCAATTGAATTTCACCCCACAACAAAATATATGTTTTTGCGGACACTATGAAACTTGGCCAGCCACAGCTGGGAAACCACTGATTTAGGGTATTGCTATTTTGGCAGTTGAATTTCACCCCACAACAAAATATATGTTTTGCGGACACTATGAAACTTGGCCAGCCACAGCTGGGAAACCACTGATTCATAGGTATTGCTATTTTGGCAATTGAATTTCACCCCACAACAAAATATATGTTTTTGCGGACACTATGAATCTTGGCCAGCCACAGCTGGAAACCACTGATTTATGGTATTGCTATTTTGGCAATTGAATTTCACCCCAGAACAAAATATATGTTTTTGCGGACACTATGAAACTTGGCCAGCCACAGCTGAAACCACTGATTTATGGTATTGCTATTTTGGCAATTGAATTTCACCCCACGAACAAAATATATGTTTTTGCGGACACTATGAAACTTGGCCAGCCACAGCTGAAGACCACTGATTTATGGTATTGCTATTTTGGCAATTGAATTTCACCCCAGAACAAAATATATGTTTTTTGCGGACACTATGAAACTTGGCCAGCCACAGCTGAAACCACTGATTTATGGTATTGCTATTTTGGCAATTGAATTTCACCCCAGAACAAAATATATGTTTTTGCGGACACTATGAAACTTGGCCTGCAACAGCTGGGACCACTGATTTATGGTATTGCTATTTTGGCAATTGAATTTCACCCCAGAACAAAATATATGTTTTTGCGTGACACTATGAAACTTGGCCAGCCACAGCTGAAACACACTGATTTATGGTATTGCTATTTTGGCAATTGAATTTCACCCAGAACAAAATATATGTTTTGCGGACACACTATGAAACTTGGCCAGCCACAGCTGAAACCACTAGATTTAGGGTATTGCTATTTTGGCAATTGAATTTCACCCCAGAACAAAATATATGTTTTTGCCGGACACTATGAAACTTGGCCAGCCACAGCTGAAACCACTGATTTATGGTATTGCTATTTTGGCAATTGAATTTCACCCCAGAACAAAATATATGTTTTTGCGGACACTATGAAATCTTGGTCTGCAACACAGCTGGGACACCACTGATTTATGGCATTGCTATTTTGGCAATTGAATTTCTCACCCCACAACAAAATATATGTTTTTGCGGACACTATGAATCTTGGCCTGCAACAGCTGAAACCACTAGATTTAGGGTATTGCTATTTTGGCAATTGAATTTCACCCCAGAACAAAATATATGTTTTTGCGGACACTATGAAACTTGGCCAGCCACAGCTGAAACCACTGATTTATGGTATTGCTATTTTGGCAATTGAATTTCACCCTAGAACAAAATATATGTTTTTGGCGGACACTATGAAACTTGGCCTGCAACAGCTGGGACACCAGATTCAGGGTATTGCTATTTTGGCAATTGAATTTCACCCCACAACAAAATATATGTTTTTGCGGACACTATGAATCTTGGCCAGCCACAGCTGGGACACCACTATATATATGGTATTGCTATTTTGGCAATTGAATTTCACCCCAGGACAAAATATATGTTTTAGCGGACACTATAATACTTGGCCAGCCACAGCTGAAACCACTGATATATGGTATTGCTATTTTGGCAATTGAATTTCACCCCAGAACAAAATATATGTTTTTGCGGACACTATGAATACTTGGCCAGCCACAGCTGAAACCACTGATTTATGGTATTGCTATTTTGGCAATTGAATTTCACCCCACAACAAAATATATGTTTTGCGGACACTATGAAACTTGGCCTGCAACAGCTGGAAACCACTGATTCAGGGTATTGCTATTTTGGCAATTGAATTTCACCCCAGAACAAAATATATGTTTTGCGGACACTATGAAACTTGGCCTGCAACAGCTGGGACACCAGATTCAGGGTATTGCTATTTTGGCAATATGAATTTCACCCCAGAACAAAATATATGTTTTTGCGAACACTATGAAACTTGGCCAGCAACAGCTGGTACACCACTGATTCAGTGGTATTGCTATTTTGGCAATTGAATTTCACCCCAGAACAAAATATATGTTTTTGCGGACACTATGAAATCTTGGCCTGCAACAGCTGGGACACCAGATTCAGGGCATTGCTATTTTGGCAATTGAATTTCACCCCCACAACAAAATATATGTTTTTGCGGACACTATGAATCTTGGCCAGCCACAGCTGAAACCACTGATTTATGGTATTGCTATTTTGGCAATTGAATTTCACCCCACAACAAAATATATGTTTTTGCGGACACTATGAAACTTGGCCTGCAACAGCTGGGACACCAGATTCAGGGTATTGTTGCTATTTTGGCAATTGAATTTCACCCCACAACAAAATGTATGCCTTTGCAGGACACTATGAAATCTTGGCCAGCCACAGCTCAAACCACTGATTTATGGTATTGCTATTTTGGCAATTGAATTTCACCCTCACAACAAAATATATGTTTTTGCCGGACACTAAGAAGCTTGGCTCTGCAACAGCTGGGAGACCAGATTCAGGGTATTGCTATTTATTTTGGCAATTGAATTTCACCCCACAACAAAATGTATGTTTTGCGGACACTATGAAGATCTTGGCCAGCCACAGCTGAAACCACTGATTTATGGTATTGCTATTTTGGCAATTGAATTTCACCCCAGAACAAAATATATGTTTTTGCGGACACTTATGAAACTTGGCCTGCAACAGCTGGGACACCAGATTCAAGGGCATTGCTATCTACGGCGGTTGAATTTCACCCCACAACAAAATATATGTTTTTGCGGACACTATGAATTCCTTGGCCAGCCACAGCTGGGGAAACCACTGATTTATGGTATTGCTATTTTAGCAATTGAATTTCACCCCTACAACAAAAATATATGTTTTTGCGGTTACACTATGAAACTTGGCCAGCCACAGCTGAAACCACTGATTTATGGTATTGCTATTTTGGCAATTGAATTTCACCCCAGGACAAAATATATGTTTTTGCGGACACTATGAAATCCTGGCCTGCAACAGCTGGGACAACTCAGATTCAGAAGGGCATTGCTATTTTGGCAATTGAATTTCTGCCCACAACAAAATATGCCATGTTTTTGCGGACACTTTTATGAATCTTGGCCAGCCACAGCTAAAGAAACCACTTGATTTATGGTATTGCTATTTTGGCAATTGAATCTCACCTCACAACAAAATATATGTTTTCGTGACACTAAGAAGCTTGGCCTGCAACTGGCTGGGGAGACCAGATTCAGAGGTATTGCTATTTTGGCAATTGAATTTCACCCCACAACAAAATGTATGTTTTTGCGGACACTATGAATCTTGGCCAGCCACAGCTGAAACCACTGATTTATGGTATTGCTATTTTGGCAATGAATTTCACCCCACAACAAAATATATGTTTTGCGGACACTAAGAAACTTGGCCTGCAACAGCTGGGAGACCAGATTCAGGGTATTGCTATTTTGGCAATTGAATTTCACCCACAACAAATGTATGTTTTACGGACACTATGAATCTTGGCCAGCCACAGCTTGAAACCACTGATTTATGGTATTGCTATTTTGGCAATTGAATTTCACCCCAGAACAAAATATATGTTTTGCGGACACTATGAAACTTGGCCTGCAACAGCTGGGACACCAGATTCAGGTATTGCTATTTTGGCGATTGAATTTCACCCCACAACAAAATATATGTTTTGCGGACACTATGAATCTTGGCCAGCCACAGCTGAAACCACTGATTTATGGTATTACTATTTTGGCAATTGAATTTCACCCCACAACAAAATATATGTTTTTGCGGACACTATGAAACTTGGCCAGCCACAGCTGAAACCACTGATTTATGGTATTGCTATTTTAGCAATTGGAATTTCACCCCACAACAAAATATATGTTTTTGCGGACACTATGAAATCTTGGCCAGCCACAGCTGAAACCACTGATTTATGGTATTATGCTATTTTGGCAATTGAATTTCACCCCAGAACAAAATATATGTTTTTATGCGGACACTATGAAACTTGGCCAGCCACAGCTGAAACCACTAGATTTATGGTATTGCTATTTTGGCAATTGAATTTCACCCCAGAACAAAATATATGTTTTTGCGGACACTATGAAACTCGGCCAGCCACAGCTAAAACCACTGATTTATGTTATTGCTACTTTTGAAATTGAATTTCACCCCAGGACAAAATATATGTTTTTGCGGACACTATGAAACTTGGCCTGCAACAGCTGAGACACCAGATTCAGGGTATTACTATTTTGGCAATTGAATTTCACCCCAGAACAAAATATATGTTTTTGCGGACACTTTGAAACTTGGTTTGCAACAGCTGGAACACCAGATTCAGGGTATTGCTATTTTGGCAATTGAATTTTACCCCACAACAAAATATATGTTTTGCGGACACTATAAATCTTGGCCAGCCACAGCTTAAACCACTGATTTATGGTATTGCTATATTGGCAATTGAATTTCACCCCAGGACAAAAGATATGTTTTTGCGGACACTATGAAACTTGGCCAGCCACAGCTGAAACCACTGATTTATGGTATTGCTATTTTGGCAATTTAATTTCACCCCACAACAAAATATATATGTTTTTGCGGATACTATGAAACTTGGCCAGCCACAGCTGAAACCACTGATTTATGGTATTGCTATTTTGGCAATTGAATTTCACCCCAGAACAAAATATATGTTTTTGCGGACACTATGAAACTTGGCCAGCCACAGCTGAAACCACTGATTTATGGTATTGCTATTTTGGCAATTGAATTTCACCCCAGGACAAAATATATGTTTTTACGGACACTATGAAACTTGGCCTGCAACAGCTGGGACACCAGATTCAGGGCATTGCTATTTTGGCAATTGAATTTCACCCCACAACAAAATATATGTTTTTGCGGACACTATGAATCTTGGCCAGCCACAGCTGAAACCACTGATTTATGGTATTGCTATTTTGGCAATTGAATTTCACCCCACAACAAAATATATGTTTTTGCGGACACTAAGAAACTTGGCCTGCAACAGCTGGGAGACCAGATTCAAGGTATTGCTATTTTGGCAATTGAATTTCACCCCACAACAAAATGTATGTTTTTGCGGACACTATGAATCTTGGCCAGCCACAGCTGAAACCACTGATTTATGGTATTGCTATTTTGGCAATTGAATTTCACCCCACAACAAAATATATGTTTTTGCGGACACTATGAAACTTGGCCAGCCACAGCTGAAACCACTGATTTATGGTATTGCTATTTTGGCAATTGAATTTCATCCCACAACAAAATATATGTTTTTGCGGACACTATGAAACTTGGCCTGCAACAGCTGGGAGACCAGATTCAGGGTATTGCTATTTTGGCAATTGAATTTCACCCCACAACAAAATGTATGTTTTTGCGGACACTATGAATCTTGGCCTGCCACAGCTGAGACACCACTGATTCAGGGTATTGCTATTTTGGCAATTGAATTTCACCCCAGAACAAAATATATGTTTTTGCGGACACTATGAAACTTGGCCTAGCCACAGCTGAAACCACTGATTTATGGTATTGCTATTTTGGCAATTGAATTTCACCCCACAACAAAATATATGTTTTGCGGATACTATGAAACTTGGCCTAGCAACAGCTGAAACCACCAGATTTATGGTATTGCTATTTTGGCAATTGAATTTCACCCCAGAACAAAATATATGTTTTTGCGGACACTATGAAACTTGGCCAGCCACAGCTGAAACCACTGATTTATGGTATTGCTATTTTGGCAATTGAATTTCACCCCAGGACAAAATATATGTTTTTGCGGACACTATGAAACTTGGCCTGCAACAGCTGGGACACCAGATTCAGGGCATTGCTATTTTGGCAATTGAATTTCACCCCAGAACAAAATATATGTTTTTGCGGACACTATGAATCTTGGCCTGCAACAGCTGGGACACCACTGATTCATGGTATTGCTATTTTGGCAATTGAATTTCACCCCACAACAAAATATATGTTTTTGCGGACACTATGAAATCTTGGCCAGCCACAGCTGAAACCACCAGATTCATGGTATTGCTATTTTGGCAATTGAATTTCACCCCAGAACAAAATATATGTTTTGGCGGACACTATGAATCTTGGCCTGCAACAGCTGGGACACCAGATTCAGGGTATTGCTATTTTGGCAATTGAATTTCACCCCAGAACAAAATATATGTTTTTGCGGACACTATGAATCTTGGCCAGCCACAGCTGGGACCACCAGATTCATGGTATTGCTATTTTGGCAATTGAATTTCACCCCAGAACAAAATATATGTTTTTGCGGACACTATGAAACTTGGCCAGCCACAGCTGAAACCACTGATTTATGGTATTGCTATTTTGGCAATTGAATTTCATCCCAGAACAAAATATATGTTTTGTGGACACTATGAATCTTGGCCTGCAACAGCTGGGACACCAGATTCAGGGTATTGCTATTTTGGCAATTGAATTTCACCCCAGAACAAAATATATGTTTTGTACGGACACTATGAATCTTGGCCAGCCACAGCTGAAACCACTAGATTTATGGTATTGCTATTTTGGCAATTGAATTTCACCCCAGAACAAAATATATGTTTTTGCGGACACTATGAAACTTGGCCAGCAACAGCTGGAACCACTAGATTCATGGTATTGCTATTTTGGCAATTGAATTTCACCCCAGAACAAAATATATGTTTTTGCGGACACTATGAATCTTGGCCAGCAACAGCTGGGACCACCAGATTTATGGTATTGCTATTTTGGCAATTGAATATTCACCCCAGAACAAAATATATGTTTTGGCGGACACTATGAAACTTGGCCAGCCACAGCTGAAACCACTAGATTTATGGTATTGCTATTTTGGCAATTGAATTTCACCCCAGAACAAAATATATGTTTTTGGCGGACACTATGAAACTTGGCCTGCAACAGCTGGGACACCAGATTCAGGGTATTGCTATTTTGGCAATTGAATTTCACCCCAGAACAAAATATATGTTTTGACGGACACTATGAATCTTGGCCAGCCACAGCTGAAACCACCAGATTTATGGTATTGCTATTTTGGCAATTGAATTTCACCCCAGAACAAAATATATGTTTTGGCGGACACTATGAAACTTGGCCAGCCACAGCTGAAACCACCAGATTTATGGTATTGCTATTTTGGCAATTGAATTTCACCCCAGAACAAAATATATGTTTTGGCGGACACTATGAATCTTGGCCTGCAACAGCTGGGACACCAGATTCAGGGTATTGCTATTTTGGCAATTGAATTTCACCCCAGAACAAAATATATGTTTTTGCGGACACTATGAATCTTGGCCTGCAACAGCTGGGACCACCAGATTCAGGGTATTGCTATTTTGGCAATTGAATTTCACCCCAGAACAAAATATATGTTTTTACGGACACTATGAATCTTGGCCTGCAACAGCTGAGACCACTAGATTCAGGGTATTGCTATTTTGGCAATTGAATTTCACCCCAGAACAAAATATATGTTTTTGCGGACACTATGAAACTTGGCCAGCCACAGCTGAAACCACTAGATTTATGGTATTGCTATTTTGGCAATTGAATTTCACCCCAGAACAAAATATATGTTTTACGGACACTATGAATCTTGGCCAGCCACAGCTGAAACCACTGATTTATGGTATTGCTATTTTGGCAATTGAATTTCACCCCAGAACAAAATATATGTTTTTGCGGACACTATGAATCTTGGCCTGCAACAGCTGGGACCACCAGATTCATGGTATTGCTATTTTGGCAATTGAATTTCACCCCAGAACAAAATATATGTTTTGACGGACACTATGAAACTTGGCCAGCCACAGCTGAAACCACCAGATTTATGGTATTGCTATTTTGGCAATTGAATTTCACCCCAGAACAAAATATATGTTTTGGCGGACACTATGAATCTTGGCCTGCAACAGCTGGGACACCAGATTCAGGGCATTGCTATTTTGGCAATTGAATTTCACCCCAGAACAAAATATATGTTTTTGCGGACACTATGAATCTTGGCCTGCAACAGCTGGGACACCAGATTCAGGGTATTGCTATTTTGGCAATTGAATTTCACCCCAGAACAAAATATATGTTTTGGCGGACACTATGAATCTTGGCCTGCAACAGCTGGGACACCAGATTCAGGGTATTGCTATTTTGGCAATTGAATTTCACCCCAGAACAAAATGTATGTTTTTGCGGACACTATGAATCTTGGCCAGCCACAGCTGGAAACCACTGATTTATGGTATTGCTATTTTGGCAATTGAATTTCACCCCAGAACAAAATATATGTTTTGGCGGACACTATGAAACTTGGCCAGCCACAGCTGAAACCACTAGATTTATGGTATTGCTATTTTGGCAATTGAATTTCACCCCAGAACAAAATATATGTTTTTGCGGACACTATGAATCTTGGCCTGCAACAGCTGGGACACCAGATTCAGGGTATTGCTATTTTGGCAATTGAATTTCACCCCAGAACAAAATGTATGTTTTTGCGGACACTATGAATCTTGGCCAGCCACAGCTGAAACCACCAGATTTATGGTATTGCTATTTTGGCAATTGAATTTCACCCCAGAACAAAATATATGTTTTAGCGGACACTATGAAACTTGGCCAGCCACAGCTGAAACCACCAGATTTATGGTATTGCTATTTTGGCAATTGAATTTCACCCCAGAACAAAATATATGTTTTGGCGGACACTATGAATCTTGGCCTGCAACAGCTGGGACACCAGATTCAGGGTATTGCTATTTTGGCAATTGAATTTCACCCCAGAACAAAATATATGTTTTTGCGGACACTATGAATCTTGGCCAGCCACAGCTGAAACCACCAGATTTATGGTATTGCTATTTTGGCAATTGAATTTCACCCCAGAACAAAATATATGTTTTGGCGGACACTATGAATCTTGGCCTGCAACAGCTGGGACACCAGATTCAGGGTATTGCTATTTTGGCAATTGAATTTCACCCCAGAACAAAATATATGTTTTGGCGGACACTATGAATCTTGGCCAGCCACAGCTGAAACCACTAGATTTATGGTATTGCTATTTTGGCAATTGAATTTCACCCCAGAACAAAATATATGTTTTTGCGGACACTATGAAACTTGGCCAGCCACAGCTGAAACCACTAGATTTATGGTATTGCTATTTTGGCAATTGAATTTCACCCCAGAACAAAATATATGTTTTTGCGGACACTATGAATCTTGGCCTGCAACAGCTGGGACACCAGATTCAGGGTATTGCTATTTTGGCAATTGAATTTCACCCCAGAACAAAATATATGTTTTTGCGGACACTATGAATCTTGGCCTGCAACAGCTGGGACCACTAGATTTATGGTATTGCTATTTTGGCAATTGAATTTCACCCCAGAACAAAATATATGTTTTTGCGGACACTATGAATCTTGGCCTGCAACAGCTGGGACACCACGATTCAGGGTATTGCTATTTTGGCAATTGAATTTCACCCCAGAACAAAATATATGTTTTTGCGGACACTATGAATCTTGGCCTGCAACAGCTGGGACACCAGATTCAGGGTATTGCTATTTTGGCAATTGAATTTCACCACAGAACAAAATATATGTTTTGGCGGACACTATTAAACTTTGCCAGCCACAGATGAAACCACTAATTTATGGTATTGCTATTTTGGCAATTGAATTTCACCACAGAACAAAATATATGTTTTGGCGGACACTATGAATCTTGGCCTGCAACAGCTGGGACACCAGATTCAGTGTATTGCTATTTTGGCAATTGAATTTCACCCCAGAACAAAATATATGTTTTGGCGGACATTATGAATCTTGGACTGCAACAGCTGGGACACCAGATTCAAGGTATTGCTATTTTGGCAATTGAATTTCACCCCAGAACAAAATATATGTTTTGGCAGACACTATTATAGTATGCCAGCCACAGCTGAAACCACCAATTTATAGTATTGCTATTTTGGCAATTGAATTTTACCCCAGAACAAAATATATGTTTTGGCGGACATTATGAATCTTGGCCTGCAACATCTGGGACACCAGATTCAGGGTATTGCTATTTTGGCAATTGAATTTCACCCCAGAACAAAATATATGTTTTGGCGGACACTATGAATCTTGGCCTGAAACAGTTGGGACTCCAGATTCAGGGTATTGCTATTTTGGCAATTGAATTTCACCACAGAACAAAATATATGTTTTGGCGGACACTATGAATCTTGGCCTAGCCACAGCTGAAACTACTCAGATTCATGGTATTGCTATTTTGGCAATTGAATTTCACCCCAGAACAAAATATATGTTTTTGCGGACACTATGAAACTTGGCCTGCAACATCTGGGACACCAGATTCAGGGTATTGCTATTTTGGCAATTGAATTTCACCCCAGAACAAAATATATCCTTTGCAGGACACTATGAAACTTGGCCAGCCACAGCTCAAACCACTGATTTATGGTATTGCTATTTTGGCAATTGAATTTCACCACAGAAAATAATCTATCCTTTGCCAGACAGCAGACAGTATTATACTTGGCTAGCCAAAGCTGGAACACCAGATTTCGGGGATAGGTATTTGGGCAATTGTATTTAACCCCTTAATAAAATATAGAAATTGCTATCCTGAGTTTCTAGGGGTGACAATTATCACAGCCAAGCCCCTGATGTAGGATATAGCAAAAAAAAAAAACTAGTATTGATGGATTGATGGACTTGGTGGCAGCTTGTTCTTGTGCACCACAAGTCAAAAAATGGCCGCCGATCACCCCAGAAAATAAGTGACAGAAAAACGCTCTGTGCAGCCTAAAAACCAGTGAGCAAGTAACTAGCAGAAGTTCAATCATTCACAGCTGTAGATCGATCCGTTCATTAGGTGCTGTTGCTGAATTTTCCCTGCCTAATCTCGCCCTCACAGAAGCTGCGTCCTCTCCCTACACTAATCAGAGCAGTGTGACGTGCGGCGCTACGTGACTCCAGCTTAAATAGAGGCTGGGTCACATGCTGCACTTGGCCAATCACAGCCATGCCATTAGTAGGCATGGCTGTGATGGGCTCTTAGGCAAGAAGTAAAACGCTAGCTGATTGGCTGCTGTGCAGCCCTTCAGAAAGCGGGAAATAATCGCCGAACAACGAACCCGAACCCAAACTTTTTTGAAAATGATCGGGTTCAGGTCCGTGTCCCGGACACCCCAAAATTCGGTACGAACCCGAACTATGCTCGAACTGTTCGCTCAACACTAAATATAACCTGTATTGCTCGCATTGCGAATTCAACTTAAAGCTGGGTTCCTAATGGTTGTATTGCTAGAATATAACGAATATCGCAATGCGAATAATACAGGTTATATTAATCGCATTGCGATTACAACTTAGTCAAATTTGTGAGATCGTGATTCTCACATCCGACAGTACATTTTAGCATAGAGGCGTTCCCATGCACACAGGAAGTCGGCAGAAGCGGCAACAGGCATTGACTGGAGCGGGCAGGGGGCCAGGAATCCTCCGGACAGGTAAGAACAGCTTTTGGGAAGTGGGAAGACAACCAGAGAGCAGCAAGGATTAACATCTAAAAAAAAAAAAAAAAAAAAAAGGGAATTTTCGAAATTGCGAATATATAGCGGTATATTCGCAATATTCACGAATTATCGAATTTGTGATATTCGCAATAAAAATTTGCTATTCGAATATTCACGCTTAACACTATGAGAGGGATGAATTATGGATGATGTTAATCTTAGATCACTGGCAGAATGGAAAGCACAAGTAGGTTAGTGGACGGAAATGAGGGAGGAGATGTATGGAGGTGCAGTACTGTGGAGAGCTTTGTGGGTGAGGGTGAGAAGTTGGAACTGTATTCTGTGATGGATGGGCAAGCAGGGAAGTGACTGTCATAAGGTGGAAGCATCAGTGTAGCGTGTGGACAGATATATGAGCCTCACTGTAGCATTTAGGACAGACTGAAGGACAGAGAGTTTATTGAAAAGAAGACCAATTAGTAATGAATTACAGTAGTCAAGATGAGAATGAATCAAAGCAACAACAATATCTTTGGTTTCCACAGTAAGAAAAGGGTGGATTCTGGAGGTGTTCTTGAGGTGCAGACAAGAGCATGCCCAGGAGTTATGATAGTGCCGCAGACCAAAATTGAAATATCAAGTTTAGGTCTCGGTTATGGTTCCTGTGTAGGCCAAAATTTTTGATACACAGATTTTGCAATAACTTGCACCTTGGGCTATGTGGGGGGTTCTGCTGGCCTGTATGAGTCACTTTGTATGGGTCTAGGAGGTGTCAGAGCAGTGGATGGCCAGGGATAAGAGTAATGCTGGCTGAAAATTCAGGCAGCATCTTCTAATGCTTAGTGGGCCACAATCTTGGAACTCAGGTCTAAACAGTAATATGCCACTTAGCAGAATTTGGAGGCTTTGGTGGTCTTGATATTGCCCTTTTTGGGGCACTGGAGGTACCAGGACCAAGGATGTCTGTGGATTAGAGGGTTGTGGATGGAACTCCCTGGCTATGCATCCATGTTCATTAGCGTCCTAGCTATGCCTTGGACCACTGCCCATTTTATGGCATTATAGTCATTATGGATACGGACAAGGATGCCTGATGAGGGACATCTGTAGCTCTAAGCCATCATGGAAGGTGGCAATGCTACTCCTAGAGTGGACATAATGCTTCAAAATGTGTTGATATCATCTGTCACTTTTTATTATTTGTGAATGTGATGCAGATATAATGAATTGTACTCTTACACTGGCAGATAAGTTATGGCTCCATGAACTCAGCATTTAGAGCAACCAATCAATTTCCATCATTCTACCAAGCAGCAGCCAATGAATTATCTGAAATTAACGTCATAGTTCAGCTGGTGAAGTATTTTGGTTGGAAATGGGTCGGAGTTTTCGTTTCAGATGATGATGCAGGACAGATCGCTGGAGAGACATTTAAGAAGGAGATTCTAAGCTCCGGGGGCTGTGTGGCCTTCTTCATTAAATTTAAGCATAATCCCTTTGCCTTTGAAAATTACGGCACAAAAATAATTGAAACAATCAATAAAAGCTCAGCAAATGTGACCTTGGCTTTCGTAAGTGTAAACTTCGCCAACATGTTTGTCAATGTATTTGCCAGACAAAACCTGAAACCTAAAATTTGGATCACATCTTCCTTCTTCTCCCGGGTCACAGAGTTACAGCGTCTCAACATAAGAACAATATTTAATGGAACTTTGTCACTTTCTGCTCATCAAGGAGAGATTCCGGGGTTCAGGGATTATTTTCAAAGCATCAAACCCATAAACTATCCAGACAACACCTTACTAAGGAACATCTGGCAAAAACTTGCACTTTGCTTATTCTCAAATCCTACAAATAGATCTATTGCAAAATGCATTGGGAATGAAACTTTGGATGACACATTGTTATCAATGCTTAATGTTTTTAAATTCCGGACCTCTTATGCCATGTATACTACAGTATATGCTATGGCGTATTCTCTTCAGAACATGTATGCCGTCTTCAAATCCCAAAATCTGGCTTCTTGTTTCCAACATTGGCAGGTAGGCTGAATGTAATGTATTCTTAAAGTGGTTGTCTAGTTGAGAAAACCCTCTTTCATACACCATATGAGTGAATTCTGATGGTTGGTGGGAGGCCTCTGTTCAGGATCCTCCTGTCTCAGCCAGAGTGGAGAGCAGTTACGAAGAACATCCTTCGCTCTGGAGGACCTGTTCAGTCCTGCATTACACAGATAACCCATTAGTAGTGGCACTGCAGGGACATTGAACACTTGCTCAGTTTCCCCATAGATTACAGCTGATTGCTGGGGTTCCCAGCAGGAGGACACTTTGTGATCAGCTTGTTGTTAATGAATAGTGTTGAGCGAATCGAAGTATCCGAAGTGGACTTCGTTCTAAATTTTAGGGAAAATTGGATTAGCTGCAAAGCGGAATTTCCTCATGCTTTGTGGTACCGAATAAATTTTCTCCAAAATGGGGGGGGAGCAAACTCTCCTCCTCCATTTGATCATGTAGAGGCCGCCATGGCCATCTTGATTGAAGATCCAGCACGAAATTGCACATGTGGTGACATATGACGTAGAATTTTAAAGGGCCCTTTACAACAAGGCATATAGCCTGGTAGGGTTGATGAAGTTGAATAAATGAATACCTTTCTTTTGATTTTCAGTCCCGGTGTTCAGGAGAAATTAACACTTTTTTATTTTTATACAAATGAGCTATTAAAGCACAGGAAAACACGCTTACGTGGTTTGAGCACCAATTCAGCAACACCCCTGGCGCTCCATACCGATGGCTCCACCCTTATAAACACAACCCCTCCCCTTAAGTTGACAATCTAGCGCTGATTCGTCATGCCTTCGTGCTGGTATCCTAGCATGGCACTTGGGCACCTTGTCTTCTGCTGCTTGCTAAGCAACAAAGATGAATAGTGCGCTGATGATGTTACTGAACCTGGAAGTGAAGGCGCCGTCAGCTTCATCTGCAGTTGCATCCACTTCCAGGTTTAGTGACGTCACCAGCTAATGCAAGCATGCGTGATGCTAGGATACCAGTACGCAAGCGTAAAAGATCAGCGCTAGACTCATGTCAAGTGCTGTCCATTTAAGGGGAGGTGGGCATGTTTTTAAGGATGGAGGCGTGAGTATGGAGCACCAAGGTTGGCTGAAGCAGTGCGCAAACCGAATATCCCTGCCTCCTAGTGCTCCAATAGCTAATTTGCATAAAGATGGAAGTATTGATTTTTCCTGAACACCGACACTGACAATCAAAACAAATGTATTGATTTACTCAGTTTCATCAACCCTAACAGGCTATATGCCTGCTTGTATAGGGTTGATCCTGGTGACAGAGCCTTTAAGTGTATTTGTAACACTCCAGAGTGGCATTACCACTTCTTCACCCTGCTACTGTCTTTATTGGGTAACCTCATATAATCATGTGTATTTTTTTCAGGTCCAAACACTGTGCATTTTCTATTTTGCAACTGTTTATGTTCAAATGTAATGTGCCTGGTTCACCAGTAGGCGGCAGCAAACATGGTAGAATGGAGCCTTCCATTCAATTCTAACACCCCTCTGTGGAGAAGTGGGTGAGTCCCATTTCCTGCAGAAGGGTGGGGTTCAGTTTAGAGCAGTCTAGCTTACCCCCTGCTAGGGGAAGAAAGCAAGTTCTGGGCATATCGCTGTTGGACATATACATGTCCAAGCCAGCTAGAGCACCCTAAGATCTGCTGGACATGGAGGCCAATTTTCGAAGCCTCAGAAGCCAGGAAGAAAGTTCCCTGGCATAATTAAAGAGTCAGACTACAGAGGGAAGTTGCAGCATGAAGAAGAAAGCTAAGTCATACAGCCAGCCTGTTAGTACAGCAGAGCCAGACAGCAACAGACATATCAGAGTTGAGTTTGCCTGAGCGAGTTTTCATGCTAAAGCCTGCTGGGACCAAGACAAAGTTTGAAGATTGTTTCTGATGAACGTTTACCAAAGTAAAGCTTCTATTGAACTTCATATAAGGTCTGGACTCAAGTTACTTCTTTCATCCCTCAATTACTACCCCCTATTTGTATGCATCTGAGCCAACTCCTAGGGTCCAGCCGTATCTAGGTAGGAGCACCGTGACACAAAACTTCCTACACCTGGGTACCACCACCATTACAAAGAGAACCCTAGCCATTGTCGCAACATTGCATATTCAAGCACATCACTTTTGTTCTGGCAAGGGCCACTCCACTTACAGCTGATGAGGAAAAATTTTTTTTATCTCAATCAGCCCTTCTTAGGTATATACAGTGGTCTTCTTGACAGGAGGTCCTTCTCTATGAGGCCTGGCCCATTTACTCTGTTTTTTGTTGCTTATCCAAGTGTGTTTGGGCCAGTCTTAGAGTTTGATTTCCCGGTATGAGGTGGGTCTTACATCGGATGGTACTTTGTTTACATCTCCACTTTCATATGGTGAGCCAAAATACAGTGTGGTATTAGTGTGCAAATAATTATACCATACAGTATAAAAAGGAAAATGTAAAGTAAAATTGTGGGGTTTGTACGTGTTTGTGGGAAGGACACCAAATAAATCTGTTGAGACAGAGAAGTTGCATGTAACCAAATCTACCTCCTAAAAAAATCTTTCTGTGTCCTCACCCCAGCTAAACTCCTTCCTCCAAAGAGTATCATTTAACACTTCTTCTGGAGACACAATCTACTTTAAACCAAACAAACAAGCTCCGACACGTCTGTATCTTATTAAGAACATCTTCATATCTTTAATTAAAAAGATAAATGTTGCTTGCTACAAAGAGACATCTACTTTTGGATTCTCCTTCAAAAACCTTAAACAGTCTGATGTGTGGGCCCCATATTTCCAACAGGTAGCGTTATAAAAGATATGATGACCTACAAACAAATTAGATAGTAGATATCACAGTTAACGTGAAGATTACTTGATTTTAATTGTATTCACGCCTGATGGGCTTTATGCCACATTTTATATATAATTATTTTGATATTATCTATATTCAGTAGACCGTAAAGTACAACTTGATGAAAATGAGACTTTGTGTAGGAATAAGGCCATATAGTCCGGTTTTTGCATGCATTGTTGGAAGCCAAAATCTATACAACCTCTGCTACTTGAATTCACTTCTGGTTTTTGGCTTCCAAAACTGCATGCAGAAACCTGACCATGTAGCCTGAACCCAATAAAAAGCTGGTTATGGACAGCACTGTTAAAAATTTAACATATCTAACTAACGCTATGCCTAGTGATAGTCCTGGGGGGTCATGACACAATAATTCAAGAACACTGAAGAATATATGTTTTATGCACACACTGCCTCTTCAGGTTTTGCAGTGTTGCAGTCCCCACGTTCCAATAGCCATAACTTAAATTTTCCGTTCACATAGCATTTAGTAGTATTTTTTTTTAATTTACCATGTATTGTATTGGAAAATGTGAAAAAATTATTTTGTGGCATTAAATTGGAAAAAAAACTGTTCCTACATTGACTTTTGGGTTTTGATATTACAATGTTCACTGTGCTAAAAGTCACATGACATCTTTATTCTACGGTTCAAAATGATTACAGCAATACCAAATTTGTATTTTGTTTTTGTTTAATACTTTAAAAAAAATAAAAACCTGAAAAAAAAAATATCAAAATTTTCTTTGAATCACCAATTTCTGACAGCCATAACCTTTTTTATATTTCCATCCACGGAGCTGTATGAGGGCTTTTTTTGTGGGACAAATTAATTTTTACTAGTACCATTTTTAAGGCATATACAACTTCTTGCTCACTGTTATTCAATTTTTGGGGGAGATAAGGTGACCAAAAATGGCGAATTGCTTGTTTTTTAAAAAAAATGTTTATTCTATTACGGCATAGACTGCTCAGGAAAAAATATTTTTATATTTTATTAGTTCAGACATTTTTGGATGTGGTGATACTGGTTATGTTTGTTTTTTATAGTTTAAATATTGTTATTTGTAAAATTGGGAAAGGGGGAGATTTTAATGTTTTCATGTTTTTTTTTTTTAAACAATAACTTTTAGCCCCCTTAGGGAGCTTGAACCTGAGATCCTTTGATCCCTTGTCCCATTCACCATAATAGAGATCTGTTAGGGTGAATGGCATTCTGACACACTCCCTGCTGAGCTGTGCCTCATTCACATCTTAGCAGGCAGCTTACCATGGCTTCAGCAGGCCCCAGGCTGTCATGGTAACCGATTGGAGACCAGCATCTTCACTGCGAGGGCTCCCATTGAAAGGCAGAGATGCATCCCTCTGCCTTACCTCACAGATACAGTGATTTTGTTGAATGTGGCATCTAATTGGTTAAATGACCGGTTTCGTTGAGATTGCTCATCCCAGGGATTTTGGCCTGCTGAATGAGACACTTGCCGCATATGAAAATCTCTTTAATTTATTTAAAACCATCACTATAACCCTTAGTACCAAAAGGAGGCTCATTCCTTGTGATCCAGTGATCGATGTTGAATGTGACATCACCAGATTTAACTGGGCAGTTTCAGGACATTGAAATAAAATCCAAAATGTTGTGAAGTGTTTTCCTTTACTTTGATTTATCACTGTCTGATCAGTGGTGGACTGATCTGACCTCTGTGATTCATGAGGTGGAGGTTCAGTGGTGGTCCAGTGAGAGCAGTGGGTCCATCTGGGTGACTGTGCAAACAACGAAGGAATGAAGGGAACGCAATCTCATGGTAGCATTGCAACCCCTTCATTCTACTGATTGGTAGGGCCTGCACACAGTTTTTCCACATTGGTATAAAAGTGTCTAGCATGGATAATAAATTTGTGCTCCAAATGTTTACTATAATTTGCTGAGGAAATCACCTTTACATGTTGAGTGGCTGCTTCCATTAAGATATTCTCTGTTTCAGGTGCCTCCATCAATTTGCAATAAACCTTGTAAACCTGGCTACAGGAAAGCAAAGAGAGAAGGGGAACCTTCATGTTGTTACAACTGCATCCAATGCACCAAGGGTGAAATGTCCAATACAACAGGTCTGTGATATTGAGCGATATGTGAGCAAATGTGATTCATCTGTGTTATCTCAAGTAAGGGGAATGGTATAATGAAAGTTTTGAGAATTGTAAACTAAAAGATGTCCACTTACTTGAATGAGCAACCATAATGGGCCCCAAAAGTGTGTGTAAGCCGTATACCAGAGTGCGCTACCCAGGATACAGCGAAGTGATGAACGAGAAAAGAAACTCTGACACCAGATTTTATAAAACAGACTTTTTACTGTAACGGGTCATCAAACACAACCCCAAATGCAGTGAACAATAGTTTAGATTACATGCACTCAGACTGGAGGCTGAGACCCCTGTGTCGCAGAGCACGGCGCCCTCCCATGGTAGTCAGAAAACACTTGAGCAATTTACCTACTGCGTGCAGAGCTAATTCTGCCTCGCCATACCTGTTATTACCCTAAGGAAAATGCAAATAACTGTTTGGGTGTGTAGGTCAGGTTAGCCTGTGGTGCAACACAAGAGCTTACAATCTTGCAACCTTACACAGAATTCCCCCCTTTCCCTTAGCTGATACCGTAGCACGTGCCTAAGAATCAGTCCTGGGCAAACGCATTAAACTGGCTGGAGTTCCTGGGATGAATGATAGCAACACTTTCGGCCTGACACAAGATAGAGGCCCTAACTAGCAAACTACAGGCTGTAACTCAGTCTCTAGGCGCCAAAACTTCTATGAGGTGCGTGCATGAATTTACTGACCCGGGTCTGTACTGTATCTGCTGGCGACTCTGGACCGAACAACAAGTCTCTGCCACAACATGCGATCCTGCAGGGTTTGTAACTTTGCTCCTCTGTTCTCATCAGCTTTCTGAAATAGAGGCTCTTTCGTCGGAACAGAATCTGGTTCTGGAACAAACCGTGAGGTCAGTCAACTGCAGCTCCGATCGCTGAAGAATGCTCCAGACCTGACTACAGACACATCCTCTTTCTCCGGACGGACTCTGGGACTTGGACTGCGATCAGCCTCCTTCAGTTTCAACTCTGGCCACTCCAGGACTCCCTGATGCCTGGATGCGACCGGATTTAGTTCTACAGACCCCCTGCCTCTCTCCCAAGATATCTGCTGCTCGGGTTCTTGCTTCTTTTCCAGACCAAGAGAGTCTCCACCTACAATTGAATATTCAACTACTTGCACAATGTTAGCTGTGTGGGGTAACAGCGGCTTCTTGTGGCAAACAACAGAATAACAGTCCTTGATTTAATTTAAACAGTGTTCATGTAATAAGAGCTGTTTCTCAATCTCACATGTGCATAACAAGATGAAGGTGTGAAGAAGTATTACAAGTAGAGATGAGCGAATCGAAGCTGACGAAGTGGAATTCGATTTGAATTTAACGGAAAATTTGATTCGCAATGAATGTGAATTTCCTGAAAGGGTGGCTAC
Source organism: Bufotes viridis (assembly GCA_033119425.1). NCBI lineage: Eukaryota > Metazoa > Chordata > Amphibia > Anura > Bufonidae > Bufotes > Bufotes viridis. The sequence continues at coordinate 15,719,366 of CM065592.1, read as the reverse complement.
AATGGTGGCTACACATATGAGGACATGGGGCAAGTAACTCTGGGAAGATGGGATCACCCATAATGCCATGCATGCAACCAATCAGCAGCCAGCCAGCCCTGCGATGTCACAGCCCTATAAATACCCACAGCCATCTTGGATTCTGCCATTTTCCAGCGTTCTGAGTGCAGGGAGAGACGTTGCAGGCGCTAGGGAGAGTGATAGGGAAAACCTCATTGCATTGTGAAAAAAAAGCGATTTACAAGTGCAGGGAAAGGATAGGGAGGAATTATTTCACAGTATCTTAGTGCAGGAAGAGACGTCAGAACAGGCGCTAGGTACAGTTATAGGAAAAACCTTATAGTGAAAAAAAGCGATTTTAAGTGCAGGAAAAAATCATTTGGGGATCCAAATAGCCATTATACAGCTTTGTCATTCCAGCAATTTGTTCTTGGGGTGCTAAGTGCTATGTTGAAAAGCCTTTAGTGGCTTATATCTGTGGACAAAGAAAAATACTGTATATATGCAGTTTACTTCTGCAGCTATATGTGGTGAAAGAGTTTACTGGCCTATTTCAGTACAAAAAGAGAAATATATACGCAGTTCACTTTTGCAGTTATTTTCACTAAAAGCTTTTAGTGGCTTATTTCAGTACAAAAAGAGAACTATATACATAGTTTACTATTGCAGTTATTTGCACTAAAAGCGTTTAGTGGCTTATTTCAGTGCAAAAAGAGAAATATATACACAGTTCATTTTTGCAGTTATTTGTGCTAAATGCATGTACTGGCCTATTTCAGTGCAAAAAAAGAAATATATACACAGTTCACTGTTGCAGTTATTTTGGTAAAACTGTTTAGTGGCCTATTTCAGTACAAAAATAAAAATATATACTCACTTCACTGTTGCAGTTATTTGTGGTGAAAGCGTTTAGTGGCCTATTTCGTAGAAAAGCCTGTTGTATAAAGTAGAACAACATTTGGGCCTAACTGACGTACTGCGGTGCAGTGATACATTCTGAAGTCCTGTTTTTAGTGTATTAGTGGCGAAATAAAAGTATATTCGCCATCCAGTGTTGTATTTCTCTGTTGAAAAGCCTTTTGTGTAAAAGTAGGAAAAAATGAGGGCCTAATTGCCGCTCAGTGGTGCAGTGATATATTCGGAAGCCCAATTTGCCATGTATTGGTGGAAGAAAAAACATTATATTTGTTGCATTTATCTGTTGATAAGCCTTGTGTAGTGCAGAAGTTGAAAAATTTAGGCCTGTTTGTCATTCAGCGGTGCAGTTATATGTGGTAAAGGCCTTTTTGCAGTGATAATTTTTCTGTGAAGCGGGCTTTTTTGGGGAAAATTCATAGGTGACTGTTCAGCTCCTTTTGCTGTATGGACCGAATTGCGTAGTAGTGGGATTTGTTATCTGAAACAGGCTTTTTTTTGTCAAATTTATGGGTGATTCTACACCTTCTTTTGCGGTATGGGCCGAATTTCATAGTGGTGAAATTTGTTTTATGAAACTGGATTTTTTTCGTCAGATTTATGGGTGATTGTACACCTCCTTTTGCGGTATAGGATGAATTACGTAGTGGTGAAATTTGTTATGTGAAACAGGATTTTTTCGTCAAATTTATGGGTGATTGTACACCTCCTTTTGTGGTATGGGCCGAATTATGTAGTGGTGAAATTTGTTATATGAAACTGGCTTTTTTTCATCACATTTATGGGTGAATGTACACTTCCTTTTGCGGTATGGGCCAAATTACATAGTGCTAAAAATTCTTTATGTGACACAGACTTGATGAACTTCGCAACTCTTCATAGGTGACAGTACATCTCTTTTAGTGGTATGGGCCAAATTACATAATGGTGAAATTTGTTTAATGAAACTGGCTTTTTTTCATCAAATTTATGGGTGATTGTATACCTCCTTTTGCTGTATGGGCCGAATTACGTATGGGGGGGAAATTTGTTAGCTGAAACTGGCTATTTTTGTCAGATTTATGATGATTGTACACCTCCTTTTGCGGTATGGGCCGAATTACATAGTGGTGAAATTTGTTATATTAAATGGGCTTTTTTTGTCAAATTTATGGATGATTGTACACCTCCTTTTGCAGTATGGACCAAATTACTTAGTGCTGAAATTCTTTATGTGACACAGACTTGATAAACTTTGCGACTCTTCTGGGCTCCAAGCAATCTTGAAGATTTGTCTTCTCATTGTCTGTAGCTACTAGAGGCCTGTTTGTGCCAGGCAGGTTCCCACAGATGTATCTGGCTCGATAAGCAGCCGATACCGCACTTGCATCAATCTTGACAGGATTCATCTGCAGGTGGAGAGCAATTGTTTTTTTGGAATGCTTTCTCCATCTCAACCACGTCGTCGATTAAACAGAAAACTGACCGATTCTCTCCTGTCTTAGGCAACACTTAATTTTTTTAATTAAATTGATTAAATATTTAATATTAAATTGAACCAAAACTTGATTAGAATTATTAGAAAGTAAACTTAAATTCGCCAATATATTATCCCAATCTTCGAGAAAAATTCCTGGACAATCAATTTGCCAAGCCTTTTATTGCCGGAGAATGTGTATAATTAAATTGTGTTTTAAGCAACACTTCATAAAGTTGAGAAATTTTAACCTTCTGTTCTGTCCCATATTCCTTATAAATTAATAGACCAAGCGGCCGCTCTGTGACCTCCGCTGCTGCCACCTCCGCAATCTCTCGTCGTCATGCCACTCTGTAGCCTTCTCATGCTGTCGACACCTCCACACTATGTCACCTTGCCACTCTGTGGTCTTCTGATGCTGCTACCACCTCTAGACTCTGTCATTGTGCCACTCAGTGGCCACCTGATGATGCTGCGGCCACCTCCACACTCTGTCATTGGGCCACTCTGTGGTTTCCTCATGCTGCTTCCACCTCACCACTATGTCATAGGGCCACTCTGTGGACTTCTCATGCTGTTCCCACCCTCCCCACTTAATGACTGGGCCACTATTTTGCCTTTTGGTCTGGCTGACATCATCATTTATTTGACCCTTCTTCTGATCTGTCAGAAGGAAGGAAAAATGAGACGCACAACGAATCCTGTCTATGCAGCAGCTGTAAGGCCTGTATGGTCCCATCAGAATTTTCTTATGATTTGGTAGCCAAAAGCAGGAGTGGGACAAAACACAAAAGACAATCAAATATTTGGTTCATGTGTCATCTCTGTTTCGGATCCACTCCTGTTTTTTTGGCATTAGCAATATTGATGGATTACTAACCACATGCTGACCGAGTGAAGGCAGATGCTCCACAGACAAGATCTGTTTTTTGTGGGTTATTGTTCTAACGGATGAGAGGAAGGGCAAAATAATCAGTGAAGTCAACACAAACTTACTGCTGATGCTGACACCCTCTCCACTCTGTCGGGGGGCTCTACTTGTGTGCAGTAATTTTAAGAGCGACCCCCTGTCATATTTCACTACCACAGCAGACTTTCTATGCGTGTTATTGCAAGGCACCGTGTTCTACACCACCATACAGGCTCTCTGCAGCCAGGAAATAGATGTTTTTTATGTAATTTGCCGCAAATATATTTAGATCGAACCAAATTTTTCCCGAAAAATTCGGCGAATCGGGAAATCGATTTTTTTATAAATTCTCTCATCTCTACTTACAAGGCATCTGTCAGCAGTTTTTTTTACCTATGCCACTGGCTGACCTGTTAGACCTCTTTCGCATGATCGATATGGATTGGCTCAGGGTGCGTTCATAGAAACTCACACTATTTTGCAAGCAAGTTCAGTCAGTTTTGTCTGCGATTGCATTCAGTGGTTCAGTTTTTTCTGTGCTGTTTCAATGCATTTTGATCCGTTTTCAAAAGGCGTGATAAAAAACTGACGGTTTACAAACAACATCTCTTGGCAACCATCAGTGAAAAACGCATTGCATCCGGACTTGCTTCGGGAAGCAATATGTTTTTCACTGAAGCCCGATTCACTCCTAGTGGCCAGGGCTGCGTGATAAACGCAGAATATAGAACATGCTGAGTTTGTTATGCAACGCAGAACTGATGCGTGAAAAAAAACACTCATGTACGTAGACCCATTGAAATTAATAGGTCAGGATTCAGTGTGGGTGCTAAGTGTTCACGTCACGAATTGCACCTGCAGTGAGCCAGACCGACAGGGGAATTATATGTGAGGTCACGGTGTAAGCATTAGGTAGGCCGAGGTAAACACAGTTCTGGTTACTCATGGTTATCTCGTCCCTGGGCAGGCTTGCATAAGTGATGAGGAGAACGGCACAACGATTATCTGGGGCACGCTCTGCTAAGGAAACACAGGCCAGATGGTGGTTCGAGGTGCATTTGGTGGTCTGTATTAATGTGCCTATGGCAAGGTCCCTGGTTGTCGTGATGTCAGTACCTTTTATGGTGGTACAACCCTTTACTGTAGTGTTAATTGAAGAATTGGAAACTGAGAAAGCAGTGGAATCCAACTTATGACTTTTACTGAACATTGCTTCTGGTAACAGTTACATCCAAGTATAAAACAGTCTCGAGTACATTCAGATATGAAATACTGTCTCTCATGCATATGAGGGTAGGGAAATGTAAGTCCTCAGGGAAAGCTCTTTATCTTTTATACATATAAAAGCTACTGCATCAGACTAGGCTTTTGAAGTTTAAAAAGTCTTAGGCTGGTATTAATTCTCGCCTTATTCTAACCTTGATTAAAGGTGGTTTTCAGAATCCTTGAACCTCTATTTCCAGTGCTTTTCTGACAATTGGCCTGACTGTCCTCAGGATTTAAGCTGGAGGTGCGGATACCGGAAGCTGTGTCCTGAACCTAACTGCAAAGGTGCCTGGGAAGCCTTTGAGTATGCTGTTATGCTATCCTTTGACTTGAATACTTGTAAATATATATATTAATCCCCTTGAAACTTGCTGTTTGCACTTTGTCAGTGGTCACCCCCGAGGGGCAAGCTATAGAAGTAGATTTCTCACCTCTAGGCTGAATCTTGTAGGCTTTAACCCTGGACTGTGGAGCCATCAGGGAGAGAGCAGAGAGGCAGGAGGCCTCCCTCTAGCTGGCAGCTACATCGCTGCACACTGACTAAAGTTCTCTTCTCTAACTCCTTCTCCACCTAACTAGGCCCGAACTAAGCTAATATACACACTGCCACACTGCCCCCATCTAGTGGTAAGACTAGTGTAGTGCAATCTAACTGGCCTGTATGAAAGGATTTTACATAGAATCACATAGTGACATGGGAGAATATGATATGAGAGCAAGTACGGCATACAGTCATAATATATGACAGTAAAACACAGTAAAACCAGTTTGCTGTGCCCATGATCACGAGTGGGACACTGCAGACCCACGTGGAAAACTCGCTCGTGTGAAAGAGGCCTTACATGTGCTCTTGGAAACTGAAGGCATTGTGTTGTAATGAAGTTGTAATATATGCAAATTAGCCTCTAGGACTAACCCCCATTTCATCTAGAAGTTCAGCTCTTTCTGTAACTTTGATTGACAGGGCTAGGCAGTGAAGGCAATGAAGTGTCATCACACCTGGTCCTGGCAATCAAAGAGGAGAGTGCTACAGTTGCAGAGAGAGCAGAGCCCCTAGGTTTAACTGCAACACTCCCATTGCTCCTAGAGTCTCTGCAAGTGCTGTGCCCTCTCTTTTTGATTGACACCGACGGTCAGTGAAAACCACATCACGCCTGCCTGGCCCTGTCAATTATTTTTCTCAGCAATGGGAGCACATATTAACATGAGACCAACACAGATGCCTTCATCTGCCAAGCCCACAGGTTATAGGTCTGCTAGTTTCATAGGTACAAATCTGCTGACAGATGCCCTTTAATAAATCACCTCACCTATTTATGCTTATTCTCTTTTTCCAGTCTATTACCACCACAATATTGAGTGATCCATTCACTTAGAATATGCTGACTTCAATGACAGGTATCTGCATGGTGTACCACTGCTTCCCCCCATATTGACACTTGAAAGAAGTCATAGGTATGGCATGGTCTTACAGAAGACATGATTATGTGGTGGTATACAGTGATTCAGCCATGACATTATATCTAAGGGAGCAATAGCATTAAAGTTTTCCTCTAGTGATCCATTTAGATATCTATTTGGTTATTTCCCTCTGCAGTGAGCCCCTGTGGAAGCTGGTGTAGAGGATGGGAGTGGTAGTGGCCCTGACGTAGTGTAGTAGTGCCATGGTGTCCTACTCAGGCAATCGCTTTCTGGGGTTTGATGCAGTTAAAAAGGTGATGATGAAAGGAACCATTTGGGGATAGTTAAACAAACAACGTCTTCTTTCACTGAGTGCAAAAATGGATTTCAGCCCGTTCATTAGCAGATCATAGAAAGTACGCTGCTTTTCTCTCTCTCTCTTGCTTTCTTTGGATTCCTTCCCTATAGCTTTACTCTGGCACCTGTGCATGTAAGTGTCCACCATATGATGCAGGCTTCCCATTATGCCTGCCCTGAACTCTCCTGATAGAGTCTTAATGTGTTTCAGACTACTTTTGCAGCAGATTCCTGGTAGATTGGTCGCTTGATCACCCTGCTGACTCCAATATACAAAATATTCTTGTAAATCTTCAGTGGCCTATTACCCTGCAGGCTCTCTGAAAAAGTGGTCGACATGACCTGGAGAAGTGGGAGATGGATCACATTCTCCCTCACTCCTCATTCTACTCTCTTAGAATGACTTTCCCTAGCTCTGCCCCACCCTTGGCAGAAAGTTGGACAACCCCACTCCTACCAAGAGGTGAGGAATAAAATGGTAAGTTCCATTTTTGTTACCAAACATTTCCAACCATACCCTATCTGCTGATGAACAAGATGCATTGCATTACATCACATTCCCTTTGCATATAAAACAATAAACATTTGCAAATACCATAGTAGTACCCTCAGGTCTAGGGTACTACACTCATATGTGTGAATTTAGGTTTCTAAATGATAATTAAAGAAAGGCTGTTCTGCGCTCCTTATAAACTTCAGTTTCTTGCAGGCTGCATAATCCATTCATTGTCCTTTACTTTCTCCCTGCTGATAGACAAATTAGAGAGATAGATAGACAGATAGATAGATAGATAGATAGATAGATAGATAGATAGATAGATAGATTCATAGACTAATATAATAGCTTGTCTTTCCTACACAGGAAATTACATGCAGTCTGTGTGTCTGTAGAGGGAATTGCTAGCTAATAAAGACGTGTGATCACTACAGCCTCTGCACTGATTAAATCAGGTGTTGTATTTGTAGCTCTCTTGCTCTAAGGGCTCTAAGTGTATGGGGAATTTTTTTTTTTTTCCTGGAGGCATGTTTTAAATTCTACCTACATTATATGTAAATGAATGCAAATTAATATAATGGGATTGTGACTAGGGATGAGCGAATATACTTTGGAAAAAACTGTGTTACAGTATTAAAATGTATTGCCTCCGATGAGCCGAAGTTATTACTTCAGGAAGTCTCACAAGACTTTGCATAATAACTTCAGAAATTGATTTATACTGTAAAAAAACATTTGCCGAACTCGGGTTTGGTTCCAAGGTACCGTCATGTTTCATCCAAAGTCGATTCGCTCATCCTTACTAAGGACTCTTTCTTCTACTTTTTTCTTTCTTCTTCAAGCTTTTTATTTTCTACTGAATGATATTTTCTTGTCCTTCTTTTTTTCCCCAAAAACTTCCGTCTTCTCCATCTTAGTGTTTCATCTTCTTACTTTTTTGTCGCCTTTATCCTCCGAGTACTTCTATATAGTGCAGTATATTTACAGATGTAAAGGCCTAGTTTTGATTCTTCCTTTGTGATTTCATCCACAGACTCCCAGAGCTGCTTGGAATGTTCCAGATATGAATACTCAAATATTAATAGAACCAATTGTGTCCCCAAAGATGTAAATTTTCTTTCATATGGAGACATTTTAGGAGCAACATTGACCAGTGTCTCATTACTATTTGCCATCATGACAAGTGTGATTCTTGGAATTTTTTTGAAATACCGAGAGACTCCAATAGTGAAAGCCAACAATCGGAACCTCAGCTATGGTCTCCTCATTTCCATCACACTTTGCTTCATGTGCACATTGCTGTTTATCGGTCGGCCATCACAGATACGTTGTCTCCTCAGACAAGCTGCATTTGGAATTTTCTTCACAGTCTCTGTTTCTTCTGTATTGGCTAAAACTCTGACGGTTATCATTGCTTTCAAGGCTACACAGCCAGGGAGCAAGATTAAGAAACTCTTAGGAAGGAGACTTTCCATCTCACTGGTTTTCCTCTGTTCCATGGGTGAAATTCTGTTATCAGTCATATGGATCATGTTCTATCCACCATATCTAGATGTAGATACAGAAACCGACACTATTCTCTTGGTGTGTAATGAAGGGTCATCTATTTTCTTCTTTTTGGAGATTGGCTACATTGGTTTGTTGGCTCTGATTTGTCTTGGGATAGCATTTGTGGCCAAGGATTTCCCAGATCGTTTTAATGAAGCCAAGAACATAAATTTCAGTATACTGATATTCAGCAGTGTGTGGGTTACATTTGTCCCTACTTATCTCAGTGTGAAAGGGAAGAACATGGTAGCTGTGGAGATCTTTGCTATCTTGACCTCCAGTGCTGGATTAATGATTTCAATTTTCTTGCCCAAGTGTTATATCATTTTTACTAGTCCAAAATAGCTTAGAAGAAGATAATGGGGTAGATATACTAATCTTCTCTAATAGGCAGTCTAAAGATATGTCAAAACAATATCAGGATTATCAGCCTCCCTGAGCATAGTGAAAGCCAAGCTCCTGTTTCCTTCATCGAAAAATGGCTCCGTGACGAGTTCCATTATGAGGCCCTCTCCCCTGCATTCACAGTTGAGCAAATTCATAGAGTGACTACTAGAACCCCTTCATCTGGAGCTCCACCAAGAACTCTCCTTGCCTGATTGCTGAACTGTAACGATCGTGATTTGATTCTCCATCTGTCCCACAGATCTCGTGATATCAAGTAATGCTTTTTCTAGAATTTTCGGCAGAGCTCCAGAAACGTTGTGCCACGTTTAGAGCTGTGAATAGATGACTCGGAAAATTCAATATTCCATGACCTATCCGTTGTTAATGGGGACAGAGCTATATTTTTCACGAGTCCATGGCAGGCAGAGGAATGGACCAGCCTCCAGCAAATATCCCCCCCCAAATTAGGGGCTGAGCTGCCTATTATGAAGAGAGGACTTGTGTCATTGTTCCTTATAGTCAGGCTTTAACCTCCATAGATCATCGTGAACTGACTAGCAGACACCATGTGCTACATTAAACCTATATATCTACTGGCTACATTCTTTTGGTGTACATTATTGTTAACACTGCACTAGATGCAGCTGTAAATTTCAATTATCTATGTTCCTGGTTTCTCTGCTTCTCGCGCATGTGAAAAAAGGCAGCTATTGGGGTGGCAACGTAAATGGTAATTGAAAAGGAATGAACGGAGATGTTACAGAATGGGTTCATATACTGTACCCATTAGTTTCGCCATTTTCATTTTTGTTTTTGCCTCCAAGAAGAAAAACGCCAAACCCTTTCAGTAAAGAGTAAAAATATGATGTACAGTATAACCGATCGGATCCAAGTGACAGAATGTGCTCCATGCCGCTCTTCAATGATATAGGTGGAACGCATATGTGTTCCATCAGATCGTTAGTACAGTATGGGCGGATATGAGGTTTTTGAACTAGAACCTCGCCTCTCTCAATTAGGGGTGGGAGAATAATCTTTATGAGAGGAAAATAAATGTTTATTTGGTAAAAACAGAAAATGGGATGTGTGTATGTATATATAGGTATAGAAGGTCCTTGAATACGGCCTCTCATATAAGTATATAAAAAAAAGTTGGCCACTATGAGGGACATTTGAGTCTACTGTTGGACTGAATATATAAAATACAATGTTATAATATCTAATGTACAATGTAGTAATAGCATAATAATTCACCTTTTGGTGAGGCTAAAAAGGAATATAAAGAAAGCAGAGCTCCTGTGAGAAGTTACATATAAAAATAAGCTAAAAAAAATAATGGAAAATATGTATAAAAATATATAGAAATATATAAAATATATATAAACATATATAAGAATACATATATAAAAATGGTAATTATTGCATCGATACAGTATAAATATATAAATAAATAAATATGGGTATATAAATAAGTGTATCCATATATAGATTGTGGCAATGTGAATAGTGTTGTGGGCATTGAAGTCCATAAGAAGCATTTTGAAAAGCGGGTTTTATCACCAAGGAATGTGTCACCAAGGTTCTCGGCCTTGGTGGAGTAAAGGCCCTAGTTTGGGTGTCCACTAAAGTAGTTAGCGGACACCATAATACACAGCATAGCTGGTTCCAGCTAGTTCAGGGCGGGCTTTTACTGGGAACAGGCAATGTGCTGGGTGGGTGCCTGTTCCCCATGTTCCAGTCCGGAACTTGCTCACTGCCAGCAATTCAATTTAGTCTGCTTGCTGGACTTGGGTGGTGCTCACTCTGGGGAGAGAGTCTTTGGTGACACAGAGGCCTAGAGCAGAGGCTCTGTGTGAAGTGGTCTCAGTCAGGTGGACTGTGTGACCACAAGGCTATGCAAAGCCTGATCTATCCGCGGTGTGGACTGTCCCTGATAAGCGAAACCTGCTAAGGCTTGGAGCCTGACCGGAACTAAGCCCTACTTAGAGGTGAGGTAGGGATCCGTAAATGTTTAGGCATAGCCCAGACGGGCAGGGTGTTTTTTGTTTATGTTTATTTTATTCTGCTGTGTGCCAAAATAAATCACACTGTTTGGACCGAAAATCAAGTGGTGATGAAGATCTTTGTGTGAATGATCCCCGAGACCAGAGATAATCCCTTACATATGGTGTTAGATGCGGGCAGGCGTCGCGGCTGGAAAAGGCAAAGCGTTGCTGGGAGCAACAAACAAGCAGAAAGAGCAGGTGCTGCTGAAAACTGCTGTGCGGGAGTTTAAAGGGTCAGTGGAGCTATGTACTCCAGTGGTGTGCTGGACTTTGCTGGGTTGCAAAAGAGACTGTTCAGTTAATTTTTTTTTTTTTTTTTTTTTTCGGGTGTGGTCTCTGATTTATAAGTAAGCTGTGCTGCTGAAAAGTTTTCCTGTTGCCATGGGTCTCATGGAGGAGTACGCCTGGCGCTTGCGGCGCATACAGCAGGGAAAAGAGATGGCCATAGCAATTGGCTATAGTAAAAATGGCAAAATTTGATGTAGAGCGAGAGGCTCTGGAGGTGCAGCTGGCCCTGAAAATAGGGTCCTCGACACTGTATGGACCCTGCACAAAGTTCCCCGAGGATGGAGGTGTGGCCGGAGAAGCGAAGATGTGCCATCGGGAAGATAAAGAGATGGCGAGCGGTGCAATTCTCAGGAGTTCCCATATCCCCTCCCATAAGGTGCGGATGGAGTGACCGTCCAGGAAAAGACAGGAGACAGGTCCCAGGTGTTTCCCGTAGCAACTATGGCATTAAGTCTGTGATGACAATGGGTAACACTGTTCATGTTAGTAATTATGTGACAGTGCGGCAGCTGATACCTGCTGGGCTGGTGGGCGATAAATCGCCGAGGCGAGGAACTGTCTCGGAGGTGTCTGATATTGGGAAAACCACAGTGTCTGAACAGGCGGGTAGGCCTGTTGTGATTACTCCCTCGCAAGAATCTGCAGGGAAAAGTGTTTTTGTATTACCTCAGCTGCCCATGATCAAAGCTAGAAAAATGGGTGACATGGTGATAAAGGGCAGTCCAGTTGGAGTGTTATTGGACGCAGAAAGCAAGGGAAGCCTGGTACATTCCAGTCTGATAAGATGAGATGTCTCTCGGAGGTAAGAGGGTAATAGGAAAACATATCTTTGGAGTATGTTATTAATGTATTCAAAGATGTTGGAAGTGAGAGACCCAATCCCAGATACAATCGTTTGTCCAGGGGGGTTAGAGAGGGACTTATGTATCTTAGGTAAAAAGTAGAAGCGGGCTTTAGCTGGGTGGGATAGTTTTAAGAATGCTCTCTCTTTTATCCAGGACCCCTGTGTCGAATACTGTATCTACCAGATTGAATAATTGTTTCTTGAATTCTTTTTTGGGGTCATTTATGAGTAATTTTTAATAGTCCGTGTCAGAAAGCATTCTGAGGGATTCTGTTAGGTAGTAATCTACAACTATAATCACTATTCCGCCTCTTTATCAGCACTCTTAATTACTATTTCTCTATTCTTTCTCAGACTCGTTGGTGCCCTTACTAGGTCTGGGCTTAGATTATTAGATCTTGAGTAAAAAATGATCAATTTCCTTCTCGTAGAAGGAGTCTAATGAGGAAAACATGTCTTTAAGATCACCCATGATGACCATATTGTAAAAACATTCAATATGGGGGCCTATGTTTTCAAGTGGATAAAACGTTAATTGGTTCTTTACATTTGACCCGATTGGGGTGATTGGATCTATGGTGTTAAGTATAGTTTTGCTCTTTTCTGAATTGGCCACCACATGTGTAGCCAAAACCTTGTTACTTGAGCGAGTATCCTTATCAGGGATCCTCAAATGTTGAGAATCTTTTAGAATGAAGTGCCGTTGAAATGTCAACTTTCTTATGAATTGATTGATATCTATAAATAGATCAAAGAGATTGGGTTCGTTTGTAGGACAGAACGAGAGGCCCTTACTTAGAAGCTCAACCTCATTTCTTTTCAATAGATACTTAGATAATTTTAAAATGCCTCTTTCTTTTAATGTATCATTATTTATTTTTAGGGAGATTAAGTCTTGGGTCTGTATTTTTTTTGTGTAGTGGCGCTTCTTTTTTTGGGCTCCTCTGCATTCTTTAAATCAGAGTTTTTTCTTTTTTTTGTACTCAAAATGGGAGTGTAAAAATAAGTTCTCTTTAGCGATCGGGTTGGTTTTGGAGTGATCAGGTGCGAGGGGCCTGGTGTTAGGATCAGCATCTTTAGATCTTGTGTACTGGATAAGCTCATCCTCGGAGGGGGTATGGGTGGTATGGTGGGGTGTCGTTTTCTGGTCAGTGATGAGATATGGTCTAAAAACTGACTCTGTTAATATGAAAGGTAAGGTTAAAAAAGGTTCTGGACTAGAAGTAGAAACAGAATGTGTCGTGATATTTGGTGTAGAATCATGTAAAGAATGGGAAGATATAATAATGAATGTGTCCCCTCTATTAACAGGGTTCGTAAGTGGGGATTGATGTGTGGAATATGGAGGAGCAGTATTGTATAGTTCCCCTTCCTATGGGGAAGGGGAACTGTCGGGGAGGCAAAGAATTATATGTGGTAGCAGTCTTAAACATTAGAGATGGGATGCTTTTTTGTTTTGTAGATGACAAAGGTTTAGTAGAGATGGAACTGTTGTGTTCCTCAGATAGGATATTATTAGTAGGGTGGGAATGGACAATAAATAATGGGGTAGAAGTTTGTTTATGAATTAGTTGTAGTCGCTGGCTGAATATGAACCATATTGAGATACAGATGTAGCATGGTTAGCACTCCTTTTTTCTGAGATTTCTGAGTTTGGTTATCTAATCTAAGCAAACACCTTCAATTGCTTTTCAATGGCTTTTTTCTCAAGATAATGAAATGAGTTAAGAAATTTGAGTTAACAGCGGGAGTGCTAACCCTGCTGCATCTGTAGTTCTACTAATCACGAAACGACTAATACATCTACTACTAGATCATATGACTACCCCCAAACAGTTGGTCAACAACATATAGCCCGAACTAGACCTTATACCTATGCTTAAGTAGTCAGTCAACCACAAAAAAAACAGAACAATCTACAACAGTAGGCTGAATCATAACCCCAAATAGGGGCAAAATATATAATAAATAATTTGTTTATTGTTCACATTGTGACAGTCCGTCTAGCAAGCTCACCTTGCCAGGGGTGAAAGGTAGGGGGAATTGTCAGGCTTTTACGCACAAGGAGGACTCAGGAGACAGAAGTGCATTTATTTTCACAGGTTGCATAGGACGGGGGCCGAGATAGCCTCAGTCCACCCAAAATATACACACAGTCTGAACGGCAACCTGTGATACTTACGGTTTTCCTTGCTCTGGACCTTCAGGGTCTCTCAGTGAAACGTGTCTTCTCTCACTCCCAGGAAAATTCTGAGCAAGTGTGCTGCCAGCCTAGTTATCTAGCAACTCGCCATGTGGAGCTCATCAGGACCCGGGCTTAGGTTTTTAACCCCTTCCTAAATAGCACTCCTTAGCGTATGTTAGGAACCTGGGAGATCATATACACCCTGAACTACTTCACCCTGTTTAACACCACATTCCCCCCGACCCCCCCGCCACCCCCCACTTTGCACTAACCTATGGGTTGGGGCACCCTGGCTTGACAGACAGTAAGTACGAGACAAACTATCCACATTTCCCTGGAGGCTGCCTGCTCGATGCTGTACTAGGAACCTAAAAAGCTGGAGGGATAGAAACCACCTGGTAACTCTAGTATTCTTTTTCCTTGTTATTCTGAATCCACTTTAGGGGGGCATGGTCTGTGATAAGGGTGAATTCTCTTCCCAGTAGATAGTATTTGAGAGCGTCCAGGGCCCACTTAATGGCCAAAGCCTCTTTCTCTACGGTGGCAAACCTCTTTTCATGGTTGTTCAGTTTCTGACTTATGTATAAGACAGGGTGTCCTTCCCCATCAATTATTTGTGACAACACTGCTCCTAACCCTGCATCCGAAGCATCGATTTGCACTCAGAAGGGTTTTTGAGAATCCGAACATACCAGTACTGGTTGGGAACACAGGGCTTGATTCAGGGACTGGAACGCCCTCTCGGCCTCTGGGCTCCATTTTATCATCACATAACTTTTACTTTTTTTACGATCGGTTAAGGGAAATGCCATAGATGCAAAATTAGGGATAAATCTTCCTTAATACCCTGCGATTCCCAGAAACAACCTTACTTGCTTCTTGTTTAGGGGTCTAGGCCAGTTTTGTATGGCTTCCATTTTATTTGTCTTGGGTGTGATCAGACCCAGGGCCGGCGCGTCCTATAAGCGGACTAGGCCGCCGCGTAGAGCGCCCCTTGGCAAGGGGCGCTGCTAGGAGCGCCGGCCCTGCCTCATGCTGCAGCCGCCCGAGCGCTCTGTATAAAGCCTCAGGCGGCTGCAGCACTGCCCGGGCTGGTGCGTCCATGAGGGCGCACCGCCCGGGCACAGCAGAGGAAAGGAGCTGACAGGAGGAAGCGCTCAGCGCTCCCTCCTGTCAGTCCACATGCTGCGGCCGAGCTCTTTATGGCCGCGGGTACAGGAGCATGTGTCTCCTGTACCCGGCCGGACTGACATGAAGTGCGCACACAGTGTGCACTTCCTGTCAGTCCGTCAGAAGTACAGGAATCTAAAGCTCCTGTACCCGTGGACCATAAACGCTTCGACCACGCTCATTACAGGTGAGGGAGAGAGGGGGAGAAGAATGACAAGAGGGGGAGAAGAATGACAAGAGGGGAGAAGCATGACAAGAGTGGGAGAAGAATGACAAGAGGGGAGAAGCATGACAAGAGGGGAGAAGAATGACAAGAGGGGAGAAGAATGACAAGAGGGGGGGAGAAGAATGACAAGAGGGGGGGAGAAGAATGACAAGAGGGGGGGAGAAGAATGACAAGAGGGGAGGAAGCATGACAAGAGGGGAGGAAGCATGACAAGAGGGGGGGAGAAGAATGACAAGAGGGGAGGAAGAATGACAGGGGGGGGGGAATGACAAAGGAGGAGGGGTGAAGATTGACGGGGGGGGGGGGAGAATGATAAGGGGGGGGGGGGGCGGCAAACTTTTCTTTTGCCTAGGGCGGCAAAAATCCTTGCACCGGCCCTGATCAGACCTCGCCCAATAGTGTATCCCAAATACTTGGCTCTTTCCAAGCCGATGGCACACTTTTTAGGGTTTGCCATGAGACCTGCCTGTCTTAGTGACTCCATGACCACCTGCACTTTTTTTTAGGTGGGACTCCCAGTCACTACTGTAAATTACTACGTCATCCAAATATGCTGATGCATAAGCAATATGGGGTCTTAGAATCCTGTCCATCATACGCTGAAATGTCGCCGGGGCTGCATGGAGGCCAAATGGCAACCTGGTGTACTGGAAAGGATCGCTGGGTGCAGAAAAAGCAATCTTTTCCATGGCCCTATCAGTCAGCAGAATTTGCCAGTACACTTTAGTTAAGTCCAATGTTGTTAAGTACCAAGCACTACCCAGCTTGTCTATTAGATCATCTACTCTTGCCATCGGGTAGGCATCAAACTTTGAGACCGAGTTTAACTGGCGATAGTCATTAAAGAACCTGATGGACCCATATATATATTCTTGCCACTAATACTCGCCAAAAATTGCTCTAATTTTCTCACTTCACCACACAACGGCGCATACTTTTTTTTTGTGTGCGTATAACATAAAACTGCACGGCTGAACAGCAAATAGGTCCTATTTTTTTCCACTTATACACGCTACAAAAGGCTTTAAAAGATATAACTACACCGCTGAACGGCAAATAATACGGTATATATTTTTCTGCCACTAATAAAAAGGGCTGTAATTTTCTCACTTCACCACACAACGGCAAATATTTTTTTTTTGTGCCACTAATACATGCCAAAAAGGGCTTTAGAACAGATAACTGCACCGCTGAACGGCAAATAATATATATTTTTTTGGCACTAATGCAAATAGGATTTAGAACATAGTGATAAAACTGGATCAGTGGCTACACTAAACTGAGAAACTTCTGGATAGGTGCTCTACCCAGCGACTCACCTCTGTGTCGCGGAGAGAAATAAATTATAGTAAATTGTAAATGTGGTAGGCACTCAAAAATACCTAGGGTTATATATAATAACCACAATATATATAATACTGTAAACAATTTATTAATGTTGTTAATAATTATAGGAAGAATGTTAAAAAAAATATTAAATATATATATTATAGTTGATCAACTAAAATTTACAAAAATGTATAAAAAAGTATAAAAAATAAAAAAGTAAAAAGAACCTTAAATTTTTATTTAAAAAAAAATAGGGTAGAAAAAAAGAAATTGAAAATGATAATAAAATAAAGTCTCAGTATACATATAGGGAGTATTCACTTTTTGTAAATCTTCAAAGAGTAGTTCCCCTTAATGTCCAGTAGAGGGAGCAGTTACATCAAACTTGTTAATAGTCCAGATTCATTCATGTTATTTTATGAATGAGTAGCCTAGTAAGAGGCAGTACGATGTTGTCGAAGTCTCCCTTCTAGCATATCGGCGACTCTGCGTGTTCTGGTATAACAGAGAACCTACTAGATTTAAAAAATTCCTTTTACTGAATAATGGTTAATAATGTATTTCTCCCTGTAATGGGAAAGTGAGCGCCCCGCTATATCTTATTGTTATCTTACAATAACAATTACTCATTAGATGTTCTCCTTATCCTATAATTCAGTTATTTTAAGAGGATATTTACGATGCTATTCTGTGTGAAATGAAGACAGTCTATAATGTCCACTGTGAAGCCTCATTCACACGTCAGTGTTTCACGGACATGTGCTGTACGTGTTCTCCACGGACAGCACACGTCCCCATTCATTTTAGTGTGTGTATTCAGACATCAGTGTTTTAGCACGGTCTGTGGGTCCGTTTTTTTAGCACGGATGCATGCTCTATTTTGTCCGTGTTCACGGATCCATCACTCCCGTTATAGTCTATGGGTCCGTGAAAACCACGGATGCAATGTGGATGCCATCCGTGTTGCATCCGTGTTTCACGGATCATTAAGAAGAGATGCTTTGAAAATTATTTTTCAGCTGTTCAGTGTCAGTGAAACACGTATGGCACACGGGCAGCAAAAAACGGTCACACGGACCCTTCACGTACAGCTTCATGGATGATTCACTGACCACCTTCTCACAGATTTGAGGACGGACATGTGAATGAGGCTTGACAGCGATGTGCAGCTCCAGGGGCAAGGACATATGTTTAGTTGGTCAGGGTAAATGTCTTATACAGATTGCAGGCTTTCAATTACATTACCCATCCTGATGTCCGTGGGAAGATGGCGTGCTGTCCAGCCGAGCTCTACCTGCCCGTAATGTGGCGTCTTGCAGGATAACAGATTTTGCAAACTCGAATGATCTTTGTAAAAAGACTGAGGAAGTATCGCTGGTCTTTTCAGGACACTAATCGCTCAACACTCAACATCTCCAAACAATATACCTGAAGGACAAGCACCACACCGCTGCTCTCGTGGGACGCCACGTTATGGGCAGGTAGAGCTCGGCTGGACAGCACTCCATCTTCCCACGGACATCAGGATGGGTAACGTAATTGAAAGCCTGCAATCTGTATAAGACATTTACCCTGACCAACTAAACATATGTCCTTGCCCCTGGAGCTGCACATCGCTGTCACAGTGGACATTATAGACTGTCTTCATTTCACACGGGATAGCATGGTAAATATCCTCTTAATAGAACTGAATTATAAGATAAAGAAAACATCTAATGAGAAATTGTTATTATAAGATAACAATAAGATATAGCGGAAAGCTCACTTTCCCGTTACAGGGAGAAATATATAGCCATCATTCAGTAAAAGGAATTTTTAAAATCTAGAAGTAGGTTCTCTGTTATACACGAACATGCAGAGTCGCGATATACTAGAGGGGAGACTTCCACAACATCGCACTGCCTCTTACTAGGCTACTTATTCATAAAATAACATGAATGAATCTGGACTATTAACAACTTTGATGTAACTGCTCCCTCTACTGGACATTAAGGGGAACTACTCTTTGAAGACTTACAAATAGTGAATAATCCCTATATACTGAGACTTTATTTTATTACCATTTTCAATTTCTTTTTTTCTTCCCTTTTTATTTTAATTTTTTTTTCAGGTTCTTTTTCCTTTTTTATTTTTTTATTATACATTTTTGTAAATTTAAGTTGATCAACTATAATATATAGTTTTAATATTATTTTTAACATTCTTCCTATAATTATTAACAACATTAATAAATTTTTTACAGTATTATATATATTGTGGTTATTATATACAACCCTAGGTTTGAGTGCCTCCCACATTTACAATTTACTAGGATTTAGAACATATTACTGCATTGCTGAATGGCAAATAGGCCATTATTTTTTTTTCTGCTTATACACGCCAAAAAGGGCTTTAGAACATATAACTGCACCGCTGAAAGGCAAATATATATATGTTTTTTGCCACTAATACATGTCAAAAAGGGCTGTAATTCTCATTTCAACACACAACAGCAAATACTTTTTTTTGTGCCACTAATACACGCCAAAAAGGCCTTTAGAACATATAACTGCACCGCTGAACGGCAAATAATACATATTTTTTTGCCACTAATGCATGCCAAAAAAGGCTGTAATTTTCTCAATTCACCACACGACACATACTTTTTTTTGTGCCACTAATACACGTAAAAAAGTGCCTTAGAACATATAACTGCACCGCTGAACGACAAATATATATATTTTTTGCCACTAATACACACCCAAAAGGGCTGTAATTTTCTAACTTCACCACACAACGGCAAATACTTTTTTTGGGCCACTAATACACTCCAAAAAGGGTTTTAGAACATATAACTGCACCTCTGAACAGCAAATAATATATATTTTTGCCACTAATACACTCCAGCACTTGCATCCCAATAACAAGAACGGTTTGCTGGAATTACAGAGTTGTATAATGGCAATGTGGATCCCCAGTCAGTGTAGCAAGGTGTAATAGGATGGTTCCTATTACCCAGGCTGTAACCTCCCTGACTGAACCCTGTTCTGCTTCAATACTGTGTAATAATTCCTCCCTATGCTTTCTTTACACTTCTAAAGCTCTTTCCCTGAACTTCTATTCAGCAAAATATAAGTTTTCAAGTCTTTCCTATCACTGTCACTAGCGCCTGCTGACGTCTCTCCCTGCACTAAGTACACTGGAACATGGCTGAATGCAAGATGGCTGAGGCTATTTATAGGGCTGTGACATCACAGGGCTGGCTGCTGATTGGCTGCATGCATGGCATTGTGGATTGTCCCTTGTTCCTAGAGTTCCTTGCTTCATGTCCTCAGATGTGCAGCTGCCATTTTAGAAAAAAATGGATTCGTTACCACGAAGCTTGAGGAAATTCGGATTCGGTGCAAATCAAATTTTTCCTCAAATTCGGTTTGAATTCCACTTCGTCAGCTCGATTTGCTCATCTCTAGATAATGCAGTCAAAGAGGCGGTAACAAAGTTCCTGCAGCAGAAAGAAGTCTTCTTCTATTCCAAGGGCATCCGATCACTGGAGGCGAAGCATAATGTGTGTGTTGAAGTCAAGGGGGATTACATAGAAAAGTAGTAAGTTCAATTTTCTCAAAAAAATTTGTTTTCAGATTCAGGTAGATAATAGACATGAGCGAATTTCTTGAAAATTCGAATCGTCTGATTCGCCGAATTTCACACAAAAAATTTGCTTTTTGACTAATTACTTCGCACATTTTTTTGTAAGTAGGGGGTGTAATGACAGGGAGCTGCGATAGCGCTGCCCCCGTCATTGTACCCCTCAGATGCCGCGTTCATACATGATCGCGGCATCTAAGTGTACAGTGTGAAATGAATATTAAAAAAAACATTACATCAAACTTACCGCGTCCATTTTCTCGCGACGGGCCGGCGGCTGCCATCTTGCTTGAAGATCTCGACAGAAATTACGTGCGGCGCGAGATTACCTCATCATGCTGGCCGACATGGTGACTTATGATGTCATCACGCCTGCTGGCGTGATGATGTAATCTCGCACGGGATTTCGTCCAAGATCTTCAAGCAAGATGTAGGCGGGCGACCCACGTGCAAATAGAGGCGTTAAGTTTGAATTTCTGGATTAATCATTTCGCTGACATGAAGCACAAGGAAATTCAGCTTCTAGGCCAATCGAATAATTCCTGAAATTCGGATCGAATTCCACTTTGTGGGATTCGATTCGCTCATCTCTCTAATAGATAACATCTCTACTAGATAACCATTGTACGTATTGAAAATATATTGTGAATTATCTATCCCTTTGGGGCTTTTTTTTCATAGTTTGTTCTAGGGAATTAATTTATTACAATCAGTTGATTGTTCTTTTACATTTATGAATCTCCAGACTGAGCTGAGATTTCTTATAAATGGCTCTGAGAAAGGGAGGGAGAAGAAAGAAGAGGCGACAGACAACAAACATGCTGAAGGTACTGTCTAATCAAATAATTTTGTCTGATACATTTACCACATATTAAAATCCATGATGGACCTCAAATTATACAGAAAAAAGATTATAGTGCTGGACTGTGCACAGTGATATCTTTTTTTTAAATAACTTGTATCTCAGATATCTCAGTGTTAGCAGTAAAAGTGCGGATACGTTTGGCTTCTTTTATTATTTTAGACCATTTCAGCTGCTGTCCCAGTTTTTATTTAACTCAGACAATCCCTTTAAATGCTATGAACACCATTAGGGCATTTTTTTCTAACTGCACTTTACTTATATGGGGCAAAAAATAATTTATAATTGGTCTTTAGTCAAATGTTTTGCACTTTTTGCTATACATGGAGCAGCCAGATCAGCAGCTTGACGGTTCAGCTGGAAGCTATAAGCAAGATACCATGCGGATAGACTGAAACAGCCCTGCAGAACAAAAACAGTTTTTTTTTTTTATAGAAG
Organism: Bufotes viridis; assembly: GCA_033119425.1. Taxonomy (NCBI): domain Eukaryota; kingdom Metazoa; phylum Chordata; class Amphibia; order Anura; family Bufonidae; genus Bufotes; species Bufotes viridis. The sequence continues at coordinate 15,697,619 of CM065592.1, read as the reverse complement.
ACAAACTGAAAAAAAAAAAAAATTCGGCCTCAAATGAATAAAATGCAATCATAAAAATGTGCTTGTTCAAAATCAAAATCTCCATCTAATTATTGATAAAAATTCTGCTAAAAATGTGTAAATCTGTTAGAATTAGTTGTAATAAAATCACATTTTTTGCATACACTTTTGAATTTTTTTGTTAGTCATCAGGTTAGAACTAGCAATTCAACGGTTTTTAAACATCTGACAGAAGACTTGACTTTCTTTCAATTATTACATAGTAACATAGTATGTAAGACCGAAAAAAGAAATTTGTCCATCCAGACTAGATGGGCCAAATGGTTCTTATCTGCCGACACATTCTATGTTTCTATGTTTCAGTTCGACCTGTTTCCTACAAGTTAATCCAGAGGAAGGCAAAAAACCCCTGTGAGGCAGAAGCCAATTTTCCCCACTTAAGGGGAAAAAATTCCTTCCCGACTCCAATCAGGCATCAGAATAACTCCCTGGATCAGCGACCCCTCTCTAGTAGCTATAGCCTGTAATATTATTACACTCCAGAAATACATCCAGGCCCCTCTTGAATTCCTTTATTCTACTCACCATCACCCCCTCCTCAGGCAGAGAGTTCCATAGTCTCACTGCTCTTACCGTAAAGAATCCTCTTCTATGTTTGTGTAGAAACCTTCTTTCCTCCAGACGCAGAGGATGTCTCCTCGTCACAGTCACAGCTCTGGGGATAAATAGATGATGGGACAGATCTCTGTACTGACCCCTGATATTTTTATACATAGTTATTAGATCTCCCCTCTGTCATCTTTTTTCTGTGAATAACCCTAATTTTGATAACCTTTCAGGGTACTGTAGATCCCTCATTCCAGTTATTACTTTAGTTGCCCTCCTCTGAACCCTCTCCAGCTCTGCTATGTCTGCCTTGTTCACAGGCGCCCAGAACCGTACACAGTACTCCATGTGTGGTCTGACTAGTGATTTGTAAAGTGGTAGGACTATGTTCTCATCTCGGGCATCTATGCTCCTTTCGATGCAACCAATTATCTTATTGGCCTTGGCAGTAGCTGCCTGACACTGGTTTTTACAGCTTAGTTTGCTGTTTATTAAAATTCCTAGATCCTTTTCCATGTCAGTGTTACCGAGTGTTTTACCATTTAATATGTACGGGTGACTTGCATTATTCCTTCCCATGTGAATTACTTTACATTTGTCAGTGTTAAACCTCATCTGCCACTTCTCTGCCCAAGCCTCCAATCTATCCAGATCCCTCTGTAGGAGAAAGCTGTCCTCTTCAGTGTTAATTACTTTACACAGTTTAGTGTCATCTGCAAAAATTGATATTTTATAGTTCAAGTCTTCTACAAGATCATTAATAAATTATTATTTTTATTAAGTTTTCAAAACTTAATAAAAGACAAAATCAAATCACAGACACAGAAGTGTCATCTTAAGGGCTCATGCACATGACGGTTGTTGTTTTGCGATTCGTTTTTCATGGATCTGTTGTTTCGTATCTGAGAGTTTAAAAAAAAAAAATCTGCTTTGAGTCCTTATCCGTTATTCCACAAAACATATCCGTATGGTTTCCGTATGTGTTCCATTTTTTGCGGATCCTATACGGACGAAAAAATGAGCAGATAAAGACTTACAAATTTTAGCCACTTCCCGTTTTTCAACCCCCCCCCATAAAAGATGGTCATGTGATTGCCTTGACAGTATTTTCTTCAGCTTGTTGCGGCATTGAGAGCTTTGTTGGAATACTGTGCTTGACTGGCATTGTTTTCTGGCTACTGCGATCTGTTGGATCATGTCTGACGATTTGGAGGAAGAGGTTTTCCTGCGCAGGCTTATTTCTTGGAATTTTGCACTGTAGTCAACTATGCGGACTGAGGAACCGAGGAGGAGGCATCGGGTTCACCCAATTGCCGTTTGAGGGGAGCAGACAACAAGCGGGTGGCACTACCATACACTCCCAATTGTCTCTCAGCAGCGCAGGAAGGGCCACTTCCATACGCTAACATGGATCTGAGACAGCATCCTAATAAATTTCATGGGTTTTGTCTGTGAGAAGCTTTGACATTTTGTTAGCGGCTCTGCGTCCTGCCATCACTTACCAGGACGCAAATATGAGGCGCTGCATTTCACCAGAGAAACCGCTCATCCTGCCTTGAGGTAGGTTTCCTAGATTAGTTTGTGTTTTAACTTTCTGTTACCTTTCAATATATTTCCTGATGGCTATGATATAGTCAAATGTATTTGTAATATCATTTTTATTTTTTACACTTTAAATTATTGGCAACCAGCAATTTATTTGCTTCACTGCATTTTGAGTTCCTGCTGGGCGTCTCAACCATTTCTCGGATTGTTCGTCAAACGTTGTCAATCATTTGGCAGCAACTCCAGGACACGGTGATGCCAGAGCCCAAGGTAAATGATTGGATGAATATCGCTGAGGGCTTTGAACGTGATGCGCAGTTCCCAAACTGCATTGGGGCAATGGATGGCAAAAACATGAAGAAGTCGCCTCACTTAGGGTTGCGGTGCTCAAATTATAAGCAATATTTTTCCGTAGTGCTTTTAGCTTTGGCTGACAGTACCTACAAGTTTATCATTGTTGATATCAGGGCCTATGGGAGCAAAGCAGATGCCCGCATTTTCGGGGCTTCTAGAATGGGTGATCGGGTTCAAGCCAACCAACTTGCCCTGCCAGAGCCCAGACAGCTGCCAGGATCTGCAGGACCACCGGCTCCGTTTGTAATAGTGGCTGATGAAGGGTTTGCTTTGACACCCCATGTCATGCGACTTTTCCCCAGACGTGACATGGATGACAGCAGACGTATATTTAACTATCAGCTGACAAGAGCCCATCGGTATGTTGAGTGTGCATTTTAAATACTTACCAACAAATGGAGAGTATTCCGGTCATCCTCACAGATGTCACCGGACAATGCCTTCAGATCTTACCAGACAATGCCTTCAGATCTTGGCGTGGATCACAATCTGACAGCTACATCTGTTGGATATGATCATAGCCGCCATAGATGAACTGGAACAGCTGGAATGGCAGTTCGGGAAATGTATGCCGACTATTTCTCCAACCCTCACTGTGCATTGCCATGGCAAATGTATGCGGTTCGTGGCAGACATTGATGAAGGCTGGACTCTGGGCATCTTATTTATTTATTTATTTTAGTCAGGTCCTTATTATTTTCTTATTTGCTAGATAGTGTAGGGACTCGCAAGACAATGAGGACCCTTGTTGTGGGCTTGCGGGCTGGGTTATATAATAGACAAATAACATAGTCGATATAATCATTTCATCTCGTGTGCCGGTATATTGGCCATAAGAACATGTGACAATAAAGTGACCATGTTAAAGTGACCATGTATTTGAATATATATACCCTCTAATACCTCATTACATGTTTTAATTAAAGGGGTTGTTTTACTTCTGCAACTAGCAGAGTGCTGTTGCATCTTTTTGTTTGTATGTATATGTGCCATAGCTACGTGCACCTGCATACAGGGACGTGCTGACTAACTCCCCCTTGTGTTTCTGTTTAGTATGTGTTGGAGGTGTGGCAACCTCCTTTTCAGTCGTGCACACCTGACTAGTTTGTCTGCCCTAGATGCTGGTTTTAATCAGAGTGACTATAAAGCTGAATGTGCATTCATAGTACCTGCTAGTAACCATCTGGCTCGAGGAGGAGTGCACAGTGGGCTCAGCATGCATGTTGGTACCTGCATCCCTGGATCCAATGGAGGCTGTTACAGCACCAGAAAGGGTTAATAGGTACGTTTGATCCCAGCATGCATGCTGGACCCACACTTCCTGGATTTTATGTGGCTGTCATGGCCCATAACAGGTCAGATTTAGCGTTAGGACCACTCACGGGACAGCCTTGGCGTGGCGAGTGGCTTATTACATTTTGATCAAAAGGTACACTAATGTCCTCTTATAGCTTCTATCTTTGAGGCAGGGCAGAGTTCTGGTTGCAGAGTGCTGTTGCATTTCTGTGTTTGTATGTATATGTGCCATAGCTACGTGCACCTGCATACAGGGAGTGCTGACTGACCCCCCCTTGTGTTTCTGTTTAGTATGTGTTAGAGGTGTGGCAACCTCCTTTTCAGTCGTGCACACCTGACTAGTTTGTCTGCCCTAGAGGCTGGCTTTAATCAGAGTGTGTATAAAGCTGAATGTGCATTCATAGTACCTGCTAGTAACCATCTGGCTCCAGGAGGAGTGCACAGTGGGCTCAGCATGCATGTTGGTACCTGCATCCCTGGATCTAATGGAGGCTGTTACAGCACCAGAAAGGGTTAATAGGTACGGTTGATCCCAGCATGCATGCTGGACCCACACTTCCTGGATTTTATGTGGCTGTCATGGCCCATAACAGGTAAGATTCAGCGTTAGGAGGATTTTATGTGGCTGTCATGGCCCATAACAGGTCAGATTTAGCATTAGGACCTCTCACGGGACAGCCTCGGCGTGGCGAGTGGCTTATTACCTTTTGATCAAAACGTACACTAATGTCCTCTTATAGCTTCTATCTAAGAGGCAGGGCAGAGTTCTGGTTGCAGAGTGCTGTTGCATTTTTTTGTTTGTATTGATTAATACCATAAACTTTGTACAAGCCCGTTACTAAGGTATTGTTATTAACCATATTGTTTCCTTTGATGGCAACCTTATTTTCTACATCGTATTATCTGCTTGTTTCCATTGGTAATGACCAGCCACCAATCCATCAGTGGTGGTAGTGCTTGAATACTAGATGAAGGAACGATGGCTCATGTGTGCTCCCAAGATCCCGGCCACTAAAGACGCCTGCGCTTTATCATGACATCTAGTGTGAAGGCACTACCAGCACTGATGGATAGCAGGGTGTTGTTTATACCTTGGAAATGAGCAATGTATAATGGTTCATAATCACTATACTGCATAGGAAGCAATAGAGATACTAACAGTCTCCTACTAATCTGCTTGTATTAACTAATCATGTCGCAATTTAAAATTGTATAAGTTATCCAGCCCCTTTAATTAGATAAGTGTGCTTATGTATTATTAATTTGTGATATTTCTTCTTTTTCAGGTCCCATTGTCAGGATGAAATCCCGGAAATGGCTCGAAATATTATAATGTTTAAATGTATGTGCCCGTGACCTAGGTTGGAGTGTCTCTGCGGTACAGGTCACGGCAGGACTGCCAACGTGTTTTAACTTTGTTGACTGCAAAATAAAAAGAACAAAATACAGTGCATGATAAACTTACTGCGCACTTATTCAAGTACACAAAATGCACACAAACTTATGACTGTAATTTTATTCCACCTTATGGCACACAACTAGTTAATGATAGTGTTTAGTTATAATGACAAGAACAGTTTGAACCTTTAAATGTGCTTACAGAGGGACAAGAGGCATGTCAAAACCTTAAACAGGCATCCAGAAATAATGCACTTTATATCACTTAGGCCACACGAACGTAGGTGTTCCGTTGCTGTATTGCGGACCGCATATTTGGATCCGGAATACACGGGCACCGTTCCATATGCATTCCGCATCACGGATACGGACTCATTCATTTCAATGGGTCTTCCGTGGGGTTTCGTCCCGTACTTCCGTTCTGCAAAAAGATAGAACATGTCCTATCTTTTTGCGGAAAGAGCGGATCGCGGACCCATTCAAGTGAATGGGTCCGCGATCCACTGCGGCCTCCCTATGGTTGGTGTTCGTGCATTGCGGCCCGCAGCAGGGCCACGGGGTGCACACGTTCGTATGCAATAGGCCTAAGTACATGAGAAAACATGCAGTGAATAGAAAGCACTTGACTGCTATCAGAGTGTAAATGATGCAATACCTGCAAACACAGTTTACAGATGGGTCACACTATGGTGGCAGATAAAGAAATCATTTAGGACATTACATGACAGTTGCTGGCTGAAACATACTTATAAAAACATGCTGATATTGACACTATGTTGGTGGCCATGATATGGATATGGAATGCCGCTGTTTGCTAAATAATTTCAATACATCACCTATACAGTCTGCTTTATATGCAAACATTAAAGATGAGAAAGGGTTGGCTTTCCAAGGCGGGCACGTTTGGTTTTTGGGCATCCTTCCCACTCGGAGCTGAAGTTGTTGCGCGTCACCTCCACCCATGACCTGTCTTTCAATACCTTGTCATGGTAGTGATCAGACCGGTTATCCAATAGCTCTGGCCGTTTGTGCATCAATAACATAAGCTCCTCTACATCCAAACAGGGCATTGTGAATGCTTTGTTGTGGCCTACTACACACTGCACTTGTCTTCAATTCTTTATTTACAAACTGAAAGCACATGGCTATTGTTGGCCTGGCCTTAGAATCTGCAGCCTGGATCCGCAAAAAACGGATTAAATACGGTGGCATTCTGTGTGCGTTCAGTATTGTTGGCGGACCCATTGACTTTAATGGAGCCACTGATGGTGATTTGCGGACAATAACAGGACAAGCAATACTTTTTTGCGGAAGGCCATGTGGACATAGGGACACGGACCGCACACGGAGTGGTTTCATTTTTTTTTGCGGACCCATTGAAGTGAATGGTTCCGCATACGGTCCGCAAAAAAAAAAACTAATTGACACGGAAAGAAAATAAGTTTGTTTATTATGTACATTTGAAGCACTCATCGTTTGCTGATATTCGTTGGACATGCTCTTATCATTAGCGATTGCCTACATTCATAGTATAAGGAATTCATACTGTACTAGACTTTTTTACTCTAAAATGACTCACACACAGTGGCGTACCGCCAATATAGGCAGGGTACGCCACTGCTATGGGGCCCGAGGCACAGAGGGGCCCGGAGTGCTTGGAAGGCCCCGCCCCCTGCAACTGCGCTCAATGCAGGCTGAGAGGCGGTCTGACCTCCCACTGACTGCGCGCTCCCTAGGACCAGGGCTTTTTTTCAGGCGGAAATGCAGATGCCCGTCCGCCCCAGCCTCACTCCATCCGCCGTCCGCGGCTGTGTCGGCCCCCAGCAGCTGAGCTCCGTCTCTGCGCTGCGCTGTGCCCTGGTGTCTCCTCTCACACAGCACTATCACGTGGACATGGGGGGCGTGACTTTTGAGTGGCGGCGCCACTCGCACAGGAAGGCAGCTCAGGAGGCAGATGATTTCCCGCCTGTGGCTCTGTCTCAAGTCACCTCAGAGACTCACCCTATCTGGTAGCCTGGTAGGTGGTTTGTTAAAACTTGAAACAAACTTAGGGGGGGATACTTTGGGGATGAGAAGAGTCTCATGGATCTGTGCCATGGGGGAAGGGGGGTGTAGTGCCAAATGCTAGGTGGTGGTGAAAGAAACTATGGGGGGTTTAGGGATGAGAATCTGGATCATGGATGGATCTGTGTCATCGGGGGGGTTAGTGCCAAATGCTAGGTGGTGGTGAAAGAAACTATGGGGGGGGGGGTTTAGGGATGAGAATCTGGCTGGATGATGGATTTTTTTTTTGGGGGGGGGGTTGCGGGAGGTAGTGCCAAATGCTAGGTGCTGAAAGAAACTATGGGGGGGGGGATTTGGGGATGAGAATCTGGATGGGAAGAATGGAGAAATGGCAGGGCAGGTCAGGGCAGGGGTCATGAAAAAGGCATGGTGGAGGGGATGGGGTGCCATGGGGGCGCGAAGAAATGTGAAATGGGGTGGGACAAATGTGACATGGAGGGGGAGAAATGTGACATGGAGGTGGAGAAATGTGACATGAGGGGGAGAAATGTGACATGAGGGGCTGATCTGAGGCATTAGGGGTCTGATTGCTGGTCTGACCTAAGTGTAACGAAAAATATTTTTTCTTATTATCATTGTCTAAAACCTAGGTGCGTCTTATAGGGCGATAAATACGGTCCCCACACCAGCAAAGCAGAGCGAAGATACCAGGACCACAAAGAGGAGAAGCCAGCTGCTGCAGACGAGACCAGAGCCAGGTGAGCCGCGCGTGTGATGGGGGGGGGGCACCAAAATGAAATTCGTTCACGCTTTGTTTACTGGGTTATGGATTCTGTTACCACGAACGCAATTCCATGACGGAATCCATAACGAAATGCCTTTAGAGGCATTCCATCATAATAGAAGTCTATGGGCTGCATAACGGATCCGTCCGGTTTGCGTTATGCTGGAGTCCTCAGTAGGTCATGTATACATTTTTTAATTTGCAAATGTGGGTGTGGCAGGGGAGGAGCCAGGGCAGGAGGTGGGATGGGCCAGGGTAGTGGGCGGGGTTAGGGGGCCCCAATTCAGATTCTTGCTATGGGGCCCAATGATTTCTATGTACGCCCCTGCTCACACATTTACACAAATGTAATGGTGATTTATTTCACTTTATATTTTTGCTATTTTGCATTGCATATATTTTATTTGTTATTATAAAACTAAAATTTACAAGAAAATAAGTTTGTGTGCATGAGCCCTAAGACAGATATCCTGAGCGTAGAAGGGTATGTACAGAGCAGAAGTAAAATGCAGAAGGGGGCGTCCCGATCAAAATAATCTGTTGAAAGTGTTGATGTCTTGCACAGACAAGAAACAAGGGTTTATATATATATATAAAGGCTCTTCTGCTCAGAATAACATTCCCTCTTGTCTACAAATTTGAGAAATTTATGTTCACCCAGTGGGAAACAGTAAGCTGGGTTTTATAGAGGGTGTGGGGGGCAATTACATTGTATTAGATCCTTCTCTCATCACTAAAAGTGTTGTATTTGGTTGCAATTCCCCTTATCTGTGAGAGGCATCTCCTGCAAATGTTTGAGACACAGATATATTTTATTGAAGAGCCTCCGTTGTCAGGTTAAAACATGTTTATTACAAACTTATACATCTTAGGGAGCCACATCTCTGATAGAAAGAAAGTTATATTTAGTGCCCTCTCCCAGGCTCTGATATGGGGCAAAACTGTGTGGTTGGCCATTAGCATTTTACAATTCTAGGTCATGGTTTCAGAGACTGAGAAGGAGATAACAACTACTGTATCAGTTCAACCCAGTATACTGTGGGTTCCTTAGGAAAAACCCAAATTTAATCAGTTCTTGAAATTAAATATCAGTTGTGTGAACATCAAAAATGTATTGGTTTGTCTGAACATAGAGCAGATATCTGCTAATCATGGGAAAATCCTATCCACCAAGATATTGCCTTTAATTTTCTTGTTCAATCAAGACTGGAGTCATGTATTGGAAATTGAGTCTCTGAAACCTAGTAAGTCTCCCAATTTTGTTAAAGGCGAACAGTGTTTCCTCATTAGACAATTCCACCCACACTTCTAAAGAATCCCTGGTCAAGATATTCAATTTAGCCTTAACCCTGGTGTGATCTTTGTTAATCAGTAGAGGTTGTGTAAAAGATGAATCAAAAACAGTTTACTCAATATTCAGCAGTAAATCCAATACCTCCTTAAGTATTAGATCTGACTGTGGTCAAGTCGGCCAGTCTCTGTCCCATATTATACCAACTAGAGATGAGCACATTTCTTAAAAACTCGATTCGGCCTGTTCGCTGAATTTTCTGAAAAGATTTAATTCGATCCAAATTTATTTGCGGCGAAGTGCGTTAAAAAAGCTATTTCCTGGCTCTTAGAATCACTGCACACTTTACTTATTTGGACATTTACGGGGCCAAAACTGACTCAAAGTGTGAACTCATCCTTACATCTGCTACACAGACAGGATCCATTGTGCGTCTCATTTTTCATTCCTTCTGACAGATCAGAAAAAGGGTCAAATAAATAATTATGTTAACCAGGCCAAAAAGGCAAAATAGTGGCCCAGTCATGTATGGATAGGGTGGGAGAACAGCTTGAGCAGTCCACAGAGTGGCCTGATGACATAGTGTTGAGGTAGCAGCAGCATGAGGAGACCAAAGAGTGGCTTAGTGACATAGAAAGGAGGTGGCAGCAACATGAGGAAGCCACAGAGTGTCCCAGTGGCATAGTATTTACTTAGCAGCATCATGAGGAGGGCACATAGTGGCAAGGTGACATAGTGTTGATTTAGCAGCAGCATGAGGAGGCCACAGCGTGGCAAGGTGACATACTGTAGTATGGAGGTGGCAGCAGCAGCAGCATGAGGAGGCCACAGAGTGGCAAGGTGACATAGTGTGGAGGTGGCAGCAGCAGCATGATGAGGCCACAAACTGGCAAGGAGACATATTGTTGAGTTAGCAGCAGCATGAGAAGGCCAAAGACTGGCAAGGTGACATAGTGTGGAGGTGGCAGCAGCATGAGGAGACCACAGAGTGGTACAATTACAGAGTGTGGAGGTGGCAGCAGCAGCATGAGGAGGCCACAGACTGGCAAGATGACATAGTGTGGAGCTGTCAGCAGCAACATGAGGAGTCCACAGAGTGGCACAATGACAGAGTGTGGAGGTGGCATCAGTAGCAGCATGAGGAGACCACAGACTGGCAAGGTGACATGATGTGGACATGGCAGCACCAGCATGAGGAGACCTGAGTAGTGAGGTGGCAGCAGCATCAGGAGACCACAGAGTGACCCGGTAAAAGAGTGGGGAGGTGAGTTTCAATAACAGTACCTGCTGATGATAGTGGGTGTAAGAAGAAGCACTTGGCATCAGATGTGTGACATCAGGCGGGTGGAGCATCAGAATAGTAGCTGAGGCAGGTAGCCAGAAGAAACCGGTCAAGGTTTGGGTGAGGCAGCATGGATTATCTAATCTGATGCATCAAGCATTGGTGGGTGGAAATCCTCGCTGATCCACGCTTGAGTCATTCTTGACAAAGGTCAGTCTCTACACATAAACCCTTCCTGACACAGCGCCGACACAATGTTCTTCCCATTGTCAGTCACCTAGTTTCCGATTTTAAGTTGTCGCGGAGAAAGCCAAGATTTGATTTCTTGATGAAGGACACGGAGCAGTTCCTCCCCTGTGTGACACCGTTCGTCCATGCAAACGAGGTGCAGAACAGCGTGACACATCCATGCCCTGCACATGTGGTATGTTGCAGGAGCACTCTGAATTGTCCCTACAGTGGCGGCTGAGGACACGGTGGAGGATGAGGAGGCAGAGACGAACATAGTCGCAGGACCAACGAAATGAGAAAGTGGAGGCGGAAGCGGAGTCACCTGGCCAAGTTGCCGGTTTGGCTGGACAGGAACCACATTTCCCCAGTGGGCCATAAAGGACATATATTGTCCTTGACCGTAATTACAGCTCCACATGTCGGCGCTCCCGTGCACATTGGCAGACACCGACAGGCTCAAGGACTGGCTCAACTTCTGTTCTACATGTGTGTGCAGGGCTGGTACTGCCTTTTTGGCAAAGAAAGGACTAGAGCTGAGCGAAAAGCTGGAAGTTCGGGTTCGCCGGGTTCGGCCAAAATTCGTCGCAAAATTTGAGTTCGGGACCCAAACTTGACCCAAACTTAAGGAAGCAAAATGGGGGTAAGAGCTGGGCAATTGCCCTGCAAACAAATGTGGAAATTACTTAAAATAACATAAAATACATAAAAATTTAAAATAATAATCTTGAACTAGGAGGAGGAGGTCCATATGGAGTAGGAGGTTGAGAAGGTGGTGGACGTGATGGTGTAGGTGGAAGCGGTGGTGGAGGAGGTAGTCGCCAACAACACTGTTTTTTGTTTTTGTTTTAAAAATTTGGGTAGACCCCATAACATTGGGAAATTTAGAAAATAAAACAAAAAAAAAAAGTGCCCTGGAGTATAACAAAGGCTGGGTGAGGCTGGTATACATGTCTATTCTGCACAAGGTAAGGACAAGTCTTGTGGGATCCATGCCTGGTTCATTTTAATGAACATGAGCTTGTCCACATTGGCTGTGGACAGGCGGATGCGCTTGTCTATGACAACGCCCCCTGCCATGCTAAACACACATCCAGACAATACACTGGCTGCAGGGCAGGCCAGCACCTCCAAGGCATAAAGGGCAATCTCATGCAATGTGCCCAATTTGGAGACCCAGAAGTTGAATGGGGCAGACCCATCAGTCAGTACGTGTAGGCGTGTGCACACATACTGTTCCACCATGTTGCTGAAATGCTGCCTTCTGCCAAGACGTTCCATATCAGCTGTTGGTGCTGGTTCTTGTGGCGTGGTGACAAAGCTTTTCCACATTTCGGCCATGCTAACCCTGCCTTCTGAGGTGCTGGCAGTGCCCCAGCTGTGTTGGCGACGTCTTCCTCCTCCTCTGCCTTTGCCTTGTGCTTCCACTGAGGCCCCGATGTCAGGTGGGAATTCCATCAGCAGCGCATCTACCAGCGTGCAGAATATATTTCCCAGTCAGGTATGCAGTGCAGGGGTAGTGTGAAAGAAAAAAGGGGTACAGATCACCCAACAATCTAAATGCCGCCAAATGTACAGAATATATTTCCCAGTCAGGCATGCAGTGCAGCAGGAACACACCCTCCAAGCCACTTGTGAATGACTGGCCTGATAACCATGGAAATGTCCACCCACAATCTAAGAGCCGGATTTACTGAATAAAATTCACTCTCAGAAATGCAGTGCAGGCCGCAAATGTACTTTATGGCAAAAAAAGTGATTTTTTTTCACCTACAATGTCACAATCGCTTCGGTGATGGATTTCTGACGGAATAACTGATAAGGAGTAGGAGGATGAGGAGCAGAAGCATCAGGACCAGTAGATGATGGGAAGGACAGACAGCTCCCTTCGGCTGAGATGATGGAGCCTTGACTGCCTGAAATCCGGTGCATGCCACTGGGCGATGCAGTAGTTGCTGCGGCAGGCTGGACCACCACATTGGAGCCACAGTTCTCCCAGGCCACTTTATGTTGACGCTGCATATGTTGACACAGGGCTGCGGTGCCAACATTGGCACCCTGGCCATGCTTCACCTTCTGCCCACAGATTCGGCAAATGGCCATGTTCACCTCTTCCGGCGGCTTAACAAAAAACTGCCAAACCCCGGATTGGTGATTTTACCCCCATCCCTCTGCACTGACTGACTGCTACCACCTCTGCCTCCGTGAACCCCTGCACAACTACTTTCCAGGCAGATAGGCTTTTGCGAAGCAGGAGGTCTACCCTGGGCACGTTTGGCTACCGACCTCCCACTGCTGCTATATCATCATCGAGTACTGTCTGCACATCACTGATGTCCTCCTTAACGGTCTCTGAGCCAGGAGCCTGACCTCTTACAACATTAGCTCCCATGCCACTCTCCTCATCACTACTTAACATAGTAACATAGTATATAAGGCCGAAAAACGACATCTGTCCATTCAGTTCGGCCTGTCTTCCTGCTAGTTGATCCAGAGGAAGGCAAAAAAAAAAAACTGTGGGGTAGAAGCCAATTTTTCCCACTTAAGGGGAATAAGAAATTCCTTCCCGACTCCAATCAGGCATCAGAAAAACTCCCTGGATCAACAACCCATCTCTAGTAGCTATAGCCTGTAATATTATTATTACACTCCAGAAATACATCCAGGCCCATCTTGAATTCCTTTATTGTACTCACCATCACCACCTCCTCGGGCAGAGAGCTCCATAGTCTCACTGCTCTTACCGTAAAGAATCCTCTTCTATGTTTGTGTACAAACCTTCTTTCCTCCAGACGCAGAGGATGTCCCCTCGTCACAGTCACAGTCCTGGGGATAAATAGATGATGGGAGAGATCTCTGCACTGACCCCTGATATATTTATACATAGTTATTAGATCTCCCCTTAGTAGTCTTTTTTCTAAAGTGAATAACCCAAATTTTGATAATCTTTCAGGGTACTGTAGTCCCCCCATTCCAGTTATTACTTTAGTTTCCCTCCTCTGAACCCTCTCCAGCTCTGCTATGTTTTCCTTGTTCACAGGAGCCCAGAACTGTACACAGTACCGGTATCGGAGGAATCTACGGATATCTCCTCCAGATCTTGGCTGGGCAGCAGCTGCTGACTGTCCTCTAGTAGCTCGTCCTCACTGTACAGTGGAGCTGAGCCCACAGCATATAATACTTCTCTGGCTGAGGGAACAGAAAAGGACAGAGGCAGGTTGAGGACAGGCGAGGGCACAGGGCCTGCTCCCGAGTCATGACAACTAAGGGTTGTGTCTGATAAACCCACCAACTCCTGGCTGGGGGTGTCTGATGTCACTTAGGATAAAGTGGATCACCAAGTCACCCATCCAAGAACTGCTGGGTTGCACTCAAGACACAACCTCTAGATGACACCGAGAGCTCAGGCCTCTCAAAGTGACCCCTGCTGCCACGCCCCCTTACTCTGCTGTGACCTGTGCCTGTGCCAGAATAATTTAGGCCTTCGCCCCTCCCCTGTGCAGGGCCTGTCACTTCTCTGTCTGACATACTGTTAGATCAAATAAGTAAGTAAAAAGAAAATTAATACACCCCAAAAATGGCTGCAATTTTGTCACTTCACCACACAACGGCAAATAATAAAAAAAATTTTGCCACTAATACACGCCAAAAAACGCTTTCGAATATATAACTGCAACACTGAACGGCAAATAATATATTTTTTTTTTGCCACTAATACACGCCAAAAAGTGCTACATTTTCTCACTTCACAACGCAACAGCTAATAAGCCCTTTTTATCCCACTTATACATGCCAAAACCACTGAACGGCAATTAATACATATTTTTGCCACTAATACACACCAAAAAGGGCTGTAATTTTCTCACTCCACCACACAACGGCTAATAAGCCATTTTTTTCCCTTACTAATACATGCCAAAAAAGGCTTTAGAACAAATAATTACACCCCTGAATGGCAAATACTTTTTTGCCACTAATACACCCCAAAAATGGCTGTAATTTTCGCCCTTCACCACACAACGGCTAATAGGCCCTTTTTTCCCACTAAAACAAGACAAAAAAGGCTTTAGAACATAAAACTGCACTGCACAAGGTCTAATAAGACATAGAAGTATTTCCTTGCAATAAACCCTGTTAATAGCTGTTATAAACAAACCTTGCACCCCAATAACAAGAACGGTTTGCTGGAATTACAGATCTGTATAATGGCAATTTGGATCCGCAGTCAGTGCAGCAAGGTGTAATAGGATTGTTCCTATTACCCAGGCTGTAACCTCCCCTACTGAACCCTTTTCTGCTTCCATACTGTGGAATGATTCCTCTCTATCCTTTCCTTGAACTTCTATTTAGTACAATAAAAGAGTTCAAGTATTTCCTACCACTGTCCCTAGCACCTGCTGACGTCTCTCCCTGCACTAAGGGAAAAATGGCTGAATCCAAGATGGCTGAGGCTATTTATAGGGCTGTGACATCACAGGGGCTAGCTGGCTGCTGATTGGCTGCATGCATGGCATTATGGGTGATCCCAGAGGTCTTTATTCCATGTCCTAACATGTGCAGGAGCCATGTTAGGAAGAAATGCGCTTTGTTACCATGAAGTGTGAGGAAATTCAGATTTGGAGCGAATCAAATTTTTACAGAAATTCGGATCAAATTCCACTTCGTCAACTTCGATTCGCTCATCTCTAATAAAAACCATATTGCAAAATTTTTCTCTCCAGTGTAATAGACATTTAGAGGATGATGCAATGTTGTTGTCTTAAGAAGTAAGTAACTTAAGGTCTGGTTAACATTTTAAGTAGATTAGAACTTCCTACCCATGATATAAGGGGATCTTTAAATAGTGTCAATATTTCCTAGAAGAGGCTCATAATTGAAGGAGACCCAAAAGTCTGGAGATGTTGATGTCTACAAGCCTAACTAATTAATAGGATTGATAGACCATACGACCTTGGCTCTCTGTTTTGGTCCAAGGATCATATCACTGGCTGTATGGCGTTTGGACTCTCTGTACAAATGTTAGAACTGAGGACAAAGCTGGAAAACATGTCTGCGTTACAAGGTGAAGGTTAAAAAATCATGTTGGTGATTTTTTTTGCTTTGTTCTTCCAGATTTTTAGTCTGAAGAACGAAGATTAAAGGTGCAGAGAGACAAGGCTGGGTTGTCCCATTAAAGAATGCAAAACAAGGTGAAAAAATGCCATTTACTCTGACAGTGAGAGATGGACATGTATAATGGGCCATAATCTGATGAATTTTTGAAAAATCATCTTCATGTACAGATGTAATTAACTAAACTATTTGTGTTAAGCCAACACTTTCAATAGCTTTTCAATAGCTTTTGTTTTGGGATACCACGAAGAGTTAAGAAATTTGAGTTTGCGTGTTAACTCTGCTACATCCATATATCCGAACTGCCCAGTTGAAGGGCTAATGGAATTTTCCTCGAACTGGTAAACTGGATAAGATGCAGGACAGTATTGTCATTACCCTCCCTGCTCATTACAAATCTCACTTTTTGGTGAATATAGTGGGATAAAGGAGCTTTCAGTATGTTGGCTAATAATTTAGTGCAAAGCTTTACATCAACATTTAAAACAGATATTCGGTGGTAGCTTCCGCATTGTGTATCATCTACAGTATCCACCAATTTTAGGTCCAGATAATGTGAGGCTCCAATGATTGCTTGGGGAAGCCTGAGAAGACTTTAGTTTCCTATCAATAGGCAGAACCTTTTATAAAACAACTTGTGGACTCTTTTTCAGGATGATAGGTTTCAAATTATCAATCTTACCATGAATTTTGGAAACCAAACCATGGTCAAAGAGTTTTTATTGACTGGATTTTCCCAAAGCTTGCAGATGAGAATAATACTGTACATCCTGTTCTTAATCCTTTATGTGTTGACAATTTTTGGGAACTGTTTTTTGATCTTCTCTGTGTTCACTAGTCCTCAGATCCACACACCAATGTATTACTTTCTCTGCAATTTGTCTTTTTTGGACTTGTGCTACTCTTCCAATTCTCTTCCAAAAATGCTGATTGACGTATTTTCTAAAAGAAGAAGAATTTCAATCCTCGGCTGCTTGACTCAAATGCACATTGGTCTGTTTCTCGGAGGAACTGAGTGCATATTGCTAGCTGTAATGGCATATGACCGGTATATCGCTATATGCTTCCCCTTATATTACACTATCATTATGAGTTGGAGGGTCTGTCATTGCATCACAGTCTTTATGTGGGTTGGAAGCTTCATTCTATCAACTGCTCCGACTATGGCCAGGCCTTTCATCTTCTGCAATGACAACCATATAGACCATTTTGCTTGTGAGATTTTAGTACTTCTAGCTTTAGCATGTGGTGACCTTTCCTTTTATAAGATCGCTATAGTCATTATTAGTTTTTTTACTTTGATATCACCTCTTATTTTTATTATAGTTTCTTATATTTGCATCATTGTGTCAATACTGCATATTCGCTCAGTCGATGGGAGATTAAAAGCTTTTTCCACCTGTGCTTCCCACCTCACTGTCGTACTTATGTTTTATGGGACGAGTATAACCATGTACATGGGAAACACAAAAAGATTTTCTTCTAATCTTAAATACATTTCTCTAATTTACGGAGTTGTGACACCTGTACTAAATCCTATGATATACAGCTTGAGGAATAACGAGGTAAAAAAGGCATTTCAGAAAATTTTTACCAAGTATGTTACAAAACATACAGTATGACAATTTCTCCAAAGAAATAAAGATTGAGAGTCAACATGGAAATGAGGTAATTGTAAAGGAACATTTTCCATTGTGAACATCTGATCTGTGCTACTATGTCTAGACCCCCACAACAATAGTATTCAGTTTCAAAGGGACTAAACAAGGCAAACATTTGATCATGCATCATATTTTATGGTATCTGTGAGACTTAAAAGCTATGTAAAACTTAGAGGTACATGGAGGTAAAGTAGAGATAAATAAATTGTATGTGCTCTATATTGAAAATACAGTTAGAGTTATTCCAGTTTCAGGAAGCAGCATAGAGTGTGCTGTATTCTCAAACAAAGAACATAACCACAACACTTAACATAGGTAACTTTCCAGATAAGAGGAGAAAACAGTCATTTTAATTTACAGAGGGGCCCAGTTGCATCTGTAACCTCTGGACCCCAATGTCACGGTATGCTCTATACGTGGTTCCAAGAGGCAGGGACAGCCGGGGCACGCCCGCGTCATCAACCTGCTCGGTGTCGCCCGCTTCCGTGGTAACCGCACTAGAACTGAGTGCCAAGCTGCTCACTCGACGCTCAGCTGTATTGGTGTTCAGGAGTCAGGTGACGCTGGCCGCGTCACATGACTCCACTAATGGCCTATTCAAACAGGCAGTCTGCTGGCCACAGATTGCCTGTTATTGAGGTCCTTCCTGCGATCATACCTACCTGGCGTGTTGATCTTCTGGTCGTGTTTTGACTACCCGTTTGTCTGCTCCCTTGGTCTTGGCGTTCCCTCCTGGTTTCGACTCCTGACTATTCTCTGCTTACTCCTCTGGTACCATGCTGCTCTCTTGGTATTTGACTCAGCCCGTTTGACTTCTCTGTTGTTTGTCTGTCCGTCTTCCCAGCACATATTCAAGTTAGGGTTTGTCGACCAGTTGTCCCTTGTCGCTAGGACTTGCGAGGCAAGTAGGCAGGGACAGGGGAGTGGGTTGAGCTCAGTGGTCACTTCCCACCCTCCTCTGTGTGTGACAGAATAACGGGCCAATATTAACACTGTTACCATGAATCCATTGGTTACCCTGACGGAGAATGTTTCTATTTTGACTCAGATGGTTCAGGAGTTAGGGTAGAAACTTCACTTACATGAGACAGGACTGAGTTCCTCCATTCCCTATTCACCTGGTCATCATATGGAGCCTCAGATTAAGCTTCTTGAACCATTCTCTGGTGACCGTAAGAGGTTTATTTCTTTTAAAGAGAACTGTAAGCTTTATTTCAGATTACGCCCCTTGTCGTCCAGCTCTGAGAGCCAACGAGTGGGCATAATTATTTCCCGACTACAGTGGGACCCCCAGCATTGGACATTTTCTTTGCCTTCCGACGCTAGTTGTTTCAGTTCTGTTGTTGGGTTCTTTCAGGCTCTGTAGATTTTGTATGATGAACCTGACAGGGCCATGGTAGCTGAGACCACCCTTAAAGCTTTGGTACCGGGAGATCAACCTGCAGAGGAGTATTGCACCCAGTTCAGAAGATGGTGTGTTCCCTCTGGCTGGAATGAACCAGCCCTTAAAAGCCAGTTCAGGTCAGGCTTGTCTGAGAATCTCAAAGACCTACTAGTGAGCTATCAGCTTCCTGAGACGTTGGAGCAGACTATGACACTAGCTGTTCGACTTGACAGACATATTAGGGAGAGATGACAGGAACGTTTGCTTTCTCCCCAGGAGACGGTCCAGCCGGAGGTCTGTCCTAAGAGTAAAGCCGAAATCTCTTCAGAGGAACCCATGGAGGTTGGGATGACTCATAGAGATCAGCGTCACCGTCGTGGGGCTTGCTTTTATTGTGGAGACTCTGACCATTGGATAAACCAGTGCTCTAAGAAGTCTTCCTTTGGTAAATCACCCAAGGCAGGGGAGCCCATAAACAAGGTATATCCTAACATGGTCACGAGTAAGTTTGTAGTACCTATAACAATCTCCATGGGTAACTACAAAAGTTTTGGTAATGCTTTTATCGACTCTGGTTCTGCTGCCAACTTTATTGATCATAAATTTGCACTAGAGTTGGGCACCGTGAAGTTTTTTTACCTCTGGGATATCTTTAACTGTGGGGATGTGTCACTCCGAAATATGCTCCCTGTTAGTTTTTGAAAACATAGCAGAAGAGGTGGTACTGGGGATACCTTGGCTCCAACTGCATACTGTAACCCCCACTATTGACTGGACCAAGGGAAAACTAGTGAAATGGGGGTTACAATGCGACTCATGCTTGTCTGCGGTGCAAGCTGGGGTCTCAGCAGAATCCAATATATTGCCTTTGGTCATTAAGGAATATATGGATGTATTCTCCTCCTCAAACTCCGAGTCTCTACCGCCCCATAGATCTTATGATTGCGCCATTGAATTGTTAGAGGGTGCTAGGTTTCCCAAGGGACGCAACTATAACCTTTCTAAGCCCGAACAAAAGACCATGGAAGATTATGTTACGGAGAGTCTTATTAAAGGGCAGATTAGGCCTTCTGTATCTCCTATGGGGGCGGGATTCTTTTTGTTAAAAAATCGGAAATTAAATAAGATTACGATTAAGAATCAATACTCCCTCCAGTTGATTCCCGATTTGTTTAATCAAGTATTAAGGGCTTCCTCGTTCTCTAAAATTGATTTGAAAGGGGCATATAATTTAATTCATATTAAGGAGGGAGATGAATGGAAGACAGCTTTCAATACCCCGGCTGGACACTTTAAGTATCTTGTAATGCCTTTTGGACTCAGCAATGCCCCAGCTGTGTTCCAAAATTTTATGAATGATATTTTCAGGGAATTCTTGGGTAAATTTGTGATTATCTACCTTGATGATGTCTTGATTTTTTCCCCTAATCTTGAGTCTCATGTGTTTCATGTTAAGCAAGTATTGGAGACTTTGAGGAAGAATCAATTGGCTGCCACACAAGAGAAGTGTGTTTTTGGGGGACAAGAGATATTATTTCTTGGGCATGTTCTCACTCCTCACGCCTTTAAAATGGATCATTGCAAGGTATTGGCCATCCTCCTTAAAGGCCTTACAACGTTTTTTGGGTCTTGCTAATTATTACCGTGTGTTTATAAAAAAAACACAAAAAAACGGTAATTGCTAGACCCTTGGCCGCCCTCACCCAAAAAGGGGCGGATCTGGAGAACTGGTCTGTTGAAGCTATTGAAGTGTTTGAAATTCTAAAAAAACACTCCAGTAACGCTCCTGATCAGCCAGATCAAGAGAGACCTTTCATTATGGAGGTGGATGCCTCTGAGAACGGAGTAGGTGCGGTCCTCTCACAAGTCTTAACAATTTAGTCAACAATTTAAGGCCTTGCGCCTTTTTTTCCCACAGTTTTTTTCCCACTGAGAGAATTTATGACGTGGGGAATCGTGAATTGCTAGCCATTAAATGGGCGTTTGAGGAGTGGAGACATTTTCTTGAAGGGGCTAAACATTGTGTCACAGTTGTCACTGATCACAAAAATTAAATGTTTCTTGAATCTGCTAAGAGGTTGAATCCCCATCAAGCCAGATGGGCATTTTTTTTTTTTTTTTACACATTTAAATTTTTCCATCACTTTCAGGCCTGGAAGTAAGAACATGAAGGCTGATGCTTTGTCTCGGGGTTTTTGTGCATTTCAGCCTATGGATTTACCGCCTGAAACCATACTGCCAGCTAATGTCTTTTTAGCAGCCTTGTCCCAAGATCTTACTGCTCTTATTAAGGCAGAAAAACATCTGGCCACAGCATCCACACCAACAAATAAGTTGTTTGTAACCCGAACAATTCAGTCTCCGGCTGTTGGGGGAGTGCCATGATTCAGTTTTGTGTGGACATCCTGGTATCAAGGGTACTAAAGAGCTGGTATCAAGGTCTTACTGGTGGCCCTCTCTATTCAAGGATGTCAAATCCTATGTGTCAGCTTATGAGGTTTGTGCCAAGTCTAAGACCCCTAAAACTCGTCCTGCTGGTGAGTTGCGACCCCTACCCATTCCAAGTAGACCCTGTTCTCATATTTCTATGAACTTCATCATGCACCTGCCACCTGCGGAGGGTAAAACTGTGGTGTTGTTAGTGGTCGAAAGGTTTAACAAGATGGTACATTTTGTTCCCCTTTCTAAGCTCCCTAATGCTAAGACTCTGGCCTCTGTATTTGTAGAACAAATTGTACATTTGCATGGTATTCCCGAGAATGTTGTTTCTGACAGGGGTCTCCAGTTTGTGTCTAGATTTTGGAAAGCCTTCTGTCAGAATTGTCAGATCTCTTTGTCTTTCTCCTCTGCCTATCATCCGGAGAGTAACGGGCAGACTGAATGCCTTAATAAGTCTGTGGAACAGTTTCTCAGGTCATATGTCTCCGATGATCAACAATAGTGGAGTTTGCGATAAACAACCATGTTAGTTCCTCCTCTGGGGTCTCCCCATTCTCTTGTAATAATGGTTTCCATCATCGTTTTCATTCTGGGTCATCCGTCTCCTTGTCTAACCCTGAGGCAGGTAAGGTCTCATCAGAACTGTGCACAGTTTGGGATTAGGTTCAATCGAACCTAGAAAAAGCTCAAAACAATCAAAAGATTAACGTGAATAGGAAACGTTCTAAGGGGATGGATTTTCAGGTTGGGGAGAAGGTGTTGCTCTCTTCTAAGAATTTGCCTCTTAAAGTGGTCTTCAAGAAGTTTGCACCTCACTTTATAGGTCCATACGAGATTAAGGAGGCAATTAACCCAGTATCTTTTAGGTAGAAACTGCCTAAGTATTTCCACGTCCATGACGTCTTCCACAAATCTCTCCATCAGGGTTATATTGCACCTGCTGTTCCGTCACAGTCTGCTCCGCCGCCAGTACTAGTTAATGATTTAGTGGAGTTTGTGGTTTCCAAGATATTGTATGTTAGGAGAGTCCGTAACTTTTTACAGTACCTGGTGCACTGGAAAGGCTATGGTCCAGAGGAAAGGTCTTGGGTACCGGCTAAGGATGTTCATGACACGAGACTTGTTAAGAAATTTCGTGTAGAACATCCTGAAAAGCTGTCGCCTGAGGACTTGGGTCTGATGGCCCCGCGTAAAAGGAGGCGTACTATCATGGTGCGCTCTATCCGTGGTTCCAGGAGGTGGGGACGGCTGGGGTACGGCCGGGGCGCGGTCGTGGGCGTGCCTGGGGCGTGCCCGCATCATAAACGCATCTGGCGTCACCCGTTTCAGTGGTAACCGCACTAGGACTGAGTGCCGAGCTGCTCACTCGACGCTCAAGTAACATAAATACCGACCAGTGATCAGATGCCACAACGTAAGTTTCACATTCCGCTTCCTCAGGGGCATAGAGTGCCAACTGCTATCACAGATATTTATACCCCAGCTACTGACCTCATACGAAATACCTGGGTGAAGGATCAGGAAGATGGCTACTTTCGCATATGAGCGTGTATTACAGGGTATTGAACTGAAGAAACCGGAAGTGACATCATGCATTCCACGTTGGAACGCACGCTCATATGAGAAAGTAGCCATCTTCCTGATCTGATCCTTCGCCCAGGTGTGGATGAGGTTAGTAGCTGGGGTATAAATATGTGTAATAGCAGTTGGCACTCTATCCCCCTGAGGAAGCAGAATGCGAAACTTACATTGGGGCTTCTGGTCACTGGTCGGTATTTATGTTACTTAACTTTGTAGACATTTATGGCTTGATGCATAATGGGTTACTTGTTCCCTCATCTCATGTATCTATATGATTACTAACTTTGTGCACTTGCATTTTATTTTGTGATAAATTCATTGAGTGATAGGTATATGTTATGTACGTGCTGAGCCCTGTATTGTATTGCTGACCATGTGATTTCTAGCGTCTGTATGTGCTTGCCATTGGCTTTTATTGTATTTTACTAAATATATGGATTAATAAAGTTGTATACAGTTGATAATTACCTAGCATGGCGTTGTGTATTTCTATGTAGGAGTTATATTAGACTGTAGGTGTTACGTCATGCGAATGTGACAGATGCCCATTTTTGTATTGGTGGTAAGGGTAGAAATTTCCAAAACCACTTTTGTTAAGGACCAAATCAGTTATGAAGTCACTGTGTGGGGCTTACATATTATAAACCACCCATGAATTACCCAATTTTAGAAATAACACCCCTCAAACTGATTTTAAAAACTTTGTTAACCCACAACAATTAAAGGAAAATGGAGATGCCATTTGTAAATTTTACTTTTTTTTGCAGATTTTTCATGTTAAGAACAGCAAAGCAAACCACAATATTTATTACCCTAATTCTGAAGTTTACATAAACACCCAAAATGTGGTCGTAAACTGCTATATGGGCTCACAGCAAGGCTCAGAAGGGAAGGAACACTATATGGCTTTTGGAGAGCAGATGTTGCAGGAATGGTTTTTGGGCACCATGTCACATTTGATGAGACCCTGAGGTACCCCTACAGCCAGTTCATAAGGAACTGGGTTTATTACGAACTTTGCATTTTTCGAATGACAGACGAATCCGAACCTTTTCAGGTTATTTTCGGACTAATCCACTAAAATGCACATGGTGCCATTTTACTACTTGTGTGGGCAGGAAAAAAAGCACTAAGGATGAAGAAGAAAGATTCTCACATGGCCCTGGGAGGAAGTGGGGGAGGGCTTGCCCTGCTTGTCTCATAAGGCATTTCTCTATCCTTCCCTATTAATCTTTATTCCCTGTCACAGCACAGTAATTCCTATCATACTACCTAACACCCTACACTGGAACCTATCAGCTACAGTATACCACTATCTAAACTACACTGACTATTTCCCACTAACTATCTGTATGATGTATATGAGCTAACTATCTAATGTGATTAAATAAGGATCCAGATGAGTCTGCAAAGCAGACATAATAACATAATAGCTAAACCAGACAAGTAAAAGGTCAGTCTGCCGGGTTTTGGAGGTAAACAATGTTGGCTTTTTCCCTCTAAAACATACTCTTCTTTAACTAATATGGTAACTGTGGAAAATTACCAGCTTCTCATTATTGACTAAAAAGTCCCAAAAGTCTCTCTAAAGTCATTAACCACTTCCAGACCGGGCCATTTGCCCCTTGCTGACCAGGCCTAATTTTGCAAATCTGACATGTGTCACTTTATGTGGTAATAACTTTGGAATGCTTTTACTTATCCTGGCCATTCAGAGAATGTTTTCTCGTGACTAGTGTTGAGCGAACAGTTCGAGCATCGTTCGGGTTCGTACCGAATTTTGGGGTGTCCGGGACCCGGACCCGAACCCGGACATTTTCAAAAAAGTTCGGGTTCGGGTTTGGTGTTCGTCGATTTCTTCCCGCTTTCTGAAGGGTTGAGTTCGGATCACGAACCCGGACATTTTCCGGAAGTTCGGCCGAACCTCTCGAACCCGAACATCCAGGTGTTCGCTCATCTCTACTCGTGACACATTGTACTTTATGTTAATTGTAAATTTAAGTCAATATGTTTTACCTTTATTTATAAATAAAATCTAAAAGTTAACGAAAATTTGAAAAATGCACTGTTTTCTAAATTTGAATCTCTCTGCTTTTAAAACAGAAAGTGATACCTCATAAAATATTTATTACTTAACATTCCCCATGTGTCTACTTTATGTTGGCATCATTTTGTATTTGCCAATTGGCGGTTTTGTTTAAGCATCATTTTGTCAATGTCTTTTTATTTTTTTTTTCATACGATAGAAGGCTTATAATTTTAAAAGCAATTTTTAAAATGTTTAAGAAAATTTCCAAAACCCACTTTTTAAGGACCAGTTCAGGTCTGAAGTCACTTTGTAGGGCTTACACAGTGGAAACCCCCCATAAATGACACAATTTTAGAAACTACAATCCTCAAGTTACTTAAAACTGATTTTACAAAATTTGTTAACCCTTTATGCTGGGTTCACACTGGATTGGATACGGTTGTGTTGCGGGAATATGCGTGATTTTTCCGCACGTATTCAAACTTTTGTAATGCGTTTTGCACGCGCGTGTGAAAAATCGCCATGTTTAATACCCAGACTCAAAGCCAGACTTCATCACTGAAGTTCGGTTTCAGGTTGAGTATTCTGGAGATTTCATTATTTTCCCTTATAACATTGTTATAAGGAAAAATAATAGCATTCTTAATAAAGAATGTTTTGTAGTATGAGGATTAACCCCTTAAGGACACAGGGTTTTTTCATTTTTGCGTTTTCGTTTTGCGCTCTATGCCTTCCAAGAGCCATAACTTTTTTATTTTTCCGTTCACATGGCCATATGAGGGCTTATTTTTTGCGGGACAAGTTGTACTTTCCAACGCCATCATTTAATAATGCATACGGTGTAGTGGGAAGCGGTAAAAAAATTCCAAATGGGGTGAAATTGCAAAAAAAAGAGCAATTTCACCACAGTTTTACGGGTTTCTAAATTACGACGTTTGATTTGCGATAAAACTGACCATTCAGTTTTATTCTACAGGTCAGTACGAATCCGGCGATACCCAATATGTATAGCTTTTCTTGCGTTTTGATAGTGAAAAAAATTTTTTTTTTTTTTTGTCGCCATGTTTTGACCGCTATAACGTATTTGTAAATAAGTGTATGGCGTTGTATGGGGGCTTATTTTTTGCGGGGCGATCTTAACTTTTAGTTGATACCAATATGGGGTGTGTTGGACTTTTTGATCGCTTTTTATTTAATTTTTTTTGAGGAAATGAAGCGTCCAAAAACGGCAAATCGGCCATTTGGGCGCTTTTTTCCGTTTTTCTGTTTACCGTATGGGAAATATATTTTTATATTTTTATACTATGGGCGTTTTCACACATTGCGACACCCATGATGTGTATTTTTATTTTTTTATTATTTTATTTTAATTTTGGGGAAAGGGGGTGATTTAAATTTTTAGGTTTTTTATATATATTTTTTTTTTATTTTTTTTTTTTACACTTTTATATAGATCCCATAGGGACCTATATAAATCAGTTACCTGATTGCTTCTATCATAAACTCCAATACACTTGTATTGGAGTTTATGAGCATTTACTACTTTCCTATGAAGCCCTATTGCTAACAAGGGCTCCATAGGAAATAGTAAGTGATAACCTCAAGCTGAATGAAAGGCTTGAGGCTATCCCTTACAGCGCTCCGATTCTCCCGATCACCACTAGGGAGCCGGAGCGCTGCCGAGAGTTTTACTTTCGGTTTAGCGCGCGCAGATGCCGTGATCAGGATTGATCACGGCATCTGCGAGGTTACATGATCGCGGTCGGCAGCGCTGCCGATCCGCGATCATCAGCTGCGGGGGTCAGCTACAGGAATCAGCCGGACCCCCGCAGCGATGGTGCCCGCAGCGGCCAGGAGCGGGCGCCATCTTTACGGACTGGACACATGACGTACCCATACGTCATGTGTCCTTAAGGAGTTAAGGGGTTAAACATAAAAAACGTAACTTACCTTAGCCACTTGATCGCATAGTTGGCGATCTCTCTTCTCTCTTCAAGCTTTAGCTGCAGTCTAAAGGACCTGTGATGACGTTTATTAAGGATGCTATTATTTTCCCTTATAAGTTATAACCATGTTATAATGGAAAATAATAAAGATCGGGTCCCGTCACTTGATTGCGGATGCTTGCGATTTTCCCGCAGCCCCATTCACTTCTATGGGGCCTGCGTCGCGTGAAAAAGGCAGAATATAGAGCATGCTGCGATTTTCACGCAACGCAGAAGTGATGCGTGAAAATCACCGCTCATGTGCACAGCCCCATAGAAATGAACGGGTCCGGATTCAGTGCGGGTGCAATGCGTTCACATCACGCATTGCACCCGTGAGGAAAACTTGCCTGTGTGAATTCAGACTTAGGGTTAACATTTAAGAAAAATGGAGATAAAATTTTGAAATTTCACTTTGACAGATTTTCCATTTTAATCAATGTTTTTCTTTAACACATCGAGGGTTAACAGCCAAACGAAACTTAATATTTATTACCCTGAATCTTCGGTTTACAGAAACACCCCACATGTGGTCGTAAACTGATGTAAGGGCACACGGCAGGGCACAGAAGAAAAGGAACACTGTGTGGTTTTTGGAAGGCAGATTTTGCTGAACTGGTTTTTAGATGCTATGTCCCATTTGAAGCCCCCCTTTTTGTGAGGCAAGGTAACTAAAAACTGTCTGTTTTGGCACAGTTTTTTTTTTTTACAACCTTCATCTGACAGGTTAGATCATGTGCTTTTTTTATAGAGCAGGTTGTTACGGAGGCAATGATATCAAATATGTCTACTTTCTTTGTTTTTTTGTTTAAGTTTTACATAATAAAGCATTTTTGAAAAAATATTATGTTTTTGTGTCTCCATTTTGTGAACGCCATATTGTTTTTTTATTTTATCTTTGCCAATCATCTTGTGCAGGGGCTCGTTTTTTTGCAGGAAAAGTTGATGTTTTCATTGGTACCGTTTTTGGGTACATATCATTTTTTGATCATTCATTGTTACACTTTATGGGGCAATGTGACCAAAAAATTTGTTGTTTTAGTACAGTTTTATTTATTTATTTTTACAGCGTTCACCTGAGGGGTTAAGTCATGTGACATTTTTATAGAGCAGATTGTTACGGAATACCTAATATTAATACTTTTTCTTATTTATATAAGTTTTACACAATAATAGCTTTTTTGCAACAAAAAAATTATGTTTTATTGTTTCCATAGTCTGAGAGCCATAGCTTTTTTATTTTTTGACTGATTGTCTTAGGTATGGTCTCATTTCTGCAGGATGAGGTGACAGTTTGATTGGTACAGTTGTATCATCGCTTGCGCTCCCTTCAGAATCGCGGCAGCGCGAAGCAATTTCGATTCAAGTAGCAAACTCGAATCGCGTAAATAGCCATTGAGAAAATTCAGGGTGCAATGTTGGTTTGTGAACACCAGATGGCGCATGGAACTACAGTCAGTTAGTTAGTTCCCGTGCGCTATACAGAAAATATCAAAGTATCGCAGTGGAGATAGAAGTACTGTAGGTGGCAAGACTTATTCCATTACAGAAGTCCCGCATAAAGACAGCAGTAGCAGCGCGGTCCCACTGTGTGTCTATATTAATATTAATAAACTGTGTTTTTATTTAATAGAGAGTTCAGCTAAAAAAGAGTTAACATTGGGACTCTGAATCTTGGGAGATGGTGTTATGGTGGGTTCAGGCGGGGAGAGATTTTGATGGGGACTCAGGATCGTAATGCTGCCAGAGAGCGCGATCCTAGGTACATAGC